>JAIUZE010070373.1:0-50412 GCA_022085475.1 Heliosperma pusillum
GAAAGTGTACATGACACAACCTGAAGGTTTTGTGGATCCATCAAACCTAAGAAGGTATGCAAACTTAAGAGATCCATCTATGGTCTTAAGCAAGCATCCAGGAGTTGGAATCATCGTTTCGATCATGTAATTAAACAAAATGGTTTCACTCGAAGTGTCGAGGAACCGTGTTTATACATGAAGTTTAGTGGGAGTAAAGTAACTTTTCTAGTCTTGTATGTAGATGACATACTACTTATTGGGAATGATATTCCAATGCTCACTTCTGTAAAGGAGTGGCTAGGAATACATTTCCAAATGAAAGACTTAGGAGAGGCCCAGCGCATCTTAGGTATCCGGATCTATAGGGATAGATCTAAAAGGATACTAGCATTAAGTCAAGAGACTTATATTGATAAGATTCTTGATCGGTTCAAAATGAAAGACTCTAAGAGAGGCTTTATTCCTATGGGAAGTGGGATCACTTTGAGCAAGTCAGAGTGCCCTACGAAACCCGAGGAGATTGAACGCATGAAATTGATCCCTTACGCATCAGCTATTGGATCAATCATGTATGCTATGATGTGCATCCGTCCCGACATTGCATATGCTTTGAGCATGACAAGTCGTTACCAAGCTAATCCAGGTGAGAGTCACTGGATAGCCGAAAAGAACATCCTTAAGTACTTAAGAAGGACCAAGGATTCGTTCTTAGTGTTTGGAGGCGAGACTGAGTTACGTGTAAAGGGTTACACAGATGCCAGTTTCCAAACAGAAAGGGATGATATAAAATCGCAATCCGGCTACGTTTATATGATGAATGGAGGAGCTGTTTGCTGGAAGAGTTTCAAGCAAAGTGTTACAGCGGATTCTATAACAGAAGCATAGTACCTTGCAGCATCTGAAGCTGCAAAGGAAGCTGTGTGGATTCGGCAATTTTTGGAAGGACTAACAGTAGTCCCTACTGCCAAAGATCCTATCACAATTTATTGTGATAACAGTGGGGCTATTTTTCAGGCAAAAGAGCCCAAGTCTAGTAACAAGTCTAGACATTGTACTTAGGAAATATATGTATTAGAGATTACCGTGGAACAGAAAGGAACTTGTTATTTGTAATGTAACACCCCGGCACAAACCTTGGGTCGGGAGCGGTCACTCATGATAGCTCTCCAGGCTGTGTACATGGCCCACAGATCAACACGGGTCCTTTCCAGCGCATTTTGTCCTCACTCATGCACATCCCGGGAACCTTCCCAGGAGGTCACCCATCCTAAGACTACTCTCAGTCAAGCACGCTTAACTTTTGAGTTCTTTTCCATGGATGACCAGAAAAGAAAGTGCACTTTGTTGATATGAGTAGTACTTTCAATCCCTTTAAGCACTAGTCATTCAAGCTTATCCATGGACCTCTTCAACTAACGTGGGGTGTTACAATCACCCCCACTTGAAGAACGCAACGTCCTCGTTGCGCCTGGGCGCATAACCGCTAACCCAGAATCCTCCCCCGCTAGATGGGTGACCCGGGTACTCCCACCACAGGCTCACCACACGGTCGCAGGGTTGCTCTGATACCATTTGTAACACCCCGGCACAAACCTTGGGTCGGGAGCGGTCACTCATGATAGCTCTCCAGGCTGTGTACATGGCCCACAGATCAACACGGGTCCTTTCCAGCGCATTTTGTCCTCACTCATGCACATCCCGGGAACCTTCCCAGGAGGTCACCCATCCTAAGACACTCTCAGTCAAGCCGCTTAACTGTGAGTTCTTCCATGGCAATGACCAGAAAAGAAAGTGCAACTTTGTTGAATGAGAGTACTTTCAATCCTTAAGCACTAGTCATCAGGCTTATCCATGGTACCTCTTCAAACTACGTGGCCCGTGTTAAATGTAAGGTTGGACAGGATGACACCATTGCTTGATCCTTAACCAAGCCTTTATCAAAGGCTAAGCATGAGGTCAATGTAGTCACAATGGGATTGAGACGTGTGCCAGAATTCTTTAGATTATGTAATATGAATAATGAATGTTGTATTAATTATTTCATATATGATAATTGCATTCATTGTTCGAGTTTTATTATAAACTCTTTTATTTAGTTTGACTAAATTTAATACTTTGTTTATCCGAATAGATTGTAAGACAATGTTGGACCCTATTCAAGTGAATAGGAAGAACTTAGTATTTTGTCCCTAGTCACTCAATGAGGTGACGTCTCGAAATGAATAGATTGTAAGTCGATCGATGGTTGGTTCAGCACCATGGGGTCATGGAGATGACTGGTCGTTTACATAGACAGACTGTATGACACTCTGTCGGACAGTGACATTGTAGAGACCCTTAAATCAATTATTTGATGCCTGGTCATGGCAGGGTCTTCTATCTTATTCCTATAAGTCGATTCTTTTGAATGGCGACCGTCTATCTGAGTCGGTGCAGTTTCCGATTGGTTTTGGTTGATGTTCTAGGTCGTGCCGTAAAAGGAGGCCGATGGACTTCTTCTGGATCATGGTGATCTGCATCATACAGAGTAGATGGATCAACAGGAATTGTCCACCCACGTTGGGTAAAAACATCTTTAGGCCACTCGAGGAGTAGTTACTGTAAATGCGTGGCCACGCTCGGAAAGAGATCTATGGTAGATTTTCCGGTCATACAGTTACTCTCCCTATCGAGAAAACCACTCTAGATATTGTCAATCGCAAGTGCGACCTGAAAGACACCTTGCGTTGAGTGGGAGATGTGATAAAGAGACAAGAGAATCGGTGACGCACACTTGTGTCAGACAAGTGGGAGAGTGTTGGGAGTAGGTGTCCGCCACAAAAGTGCGCCACATAATAAATCTTATTATGGAATATAATTGGGATATTTATTGACTATATATATGATTAGTCAGTTGATTAACGTAAATCAATAACGGTTGGCTGACTAGAGTTTGACGTTATTGTCGTTTGACGGCGGTGATCAACTGATCCCTTTCGGTCACACCTAAGGATGAAATCCAAATCGTAACTCATTATTTGTATACGATACAGTTAATTAGTACATTACATATATTCGATATGTACAGAGTTAATTGTTAGAAATTGAGTTAAGAACTCAAATTCGATTAAGCTTATTTTTCAATTATGCGATAATTGACTAATAAATTTATATCTTATTTTAATACGATTACATAAGATTTAACTTAGTAATTAATCGTTAAATTACTAAATTAGTTGAGGTTTTGAGATAGAGGTAATTAGTTAATTATATTTACAAGGAGTTGTAAAATAAATTAACTAAGCATTGTGGGACCCATTATATATTGATATAATGGTAAAATATTACTTAAAATGTTAAGTACATATTATTTATTTAATTGAGTCATATAATTGTTCTATGATCAAATTAACACTTAATTATACAAGATAATTAACCATATGATCAATAAGTATTTGTGAGACAAATATCAAAAATCAATATGGACCAAACTAGGCCATGATGGCCGGTTACATTGTAGTTACATGGTGATGATTGTTGTTCTTAATTGTAACTCTTTAGTTAGCTTTTGAAAGTGACATAACAATTAGAAAACAATCATCATCTTTTCTACAACACTCCACTCTAATGCATGTGATCAAAATAAAACAAAATAAGAGTCCTTTTAAGGACATGATGATCCGGCCAAAGTGGCCATATAATGAACAATGGTTGTTCATTTTTTGATCACTTCATTTTGTGCAATTGTCATACTTCTTTCTAAAATTCTTCCTCTCACTAAAAACTCTC
Organism: Heliosperma pusillum; assembly: GCA_022085475.1. Classification (NCBI taxonomy): domain Eukaryota; kingdom Viridiplantae; phylum Streptophyta; class Magnoliopsida; order Caryophyllales; family Caryophyllaceae; genus Heliosperma; species Heliosperma pusillum. The sequence goes on from JAIUZE010070373.1 coordinate 3,751, forward strand.
AAATACTAATATTTACTAAGTATTACTAGTGTAGTAATATAGTCATAATATTAGTAGAATAATATCTACCTTATTATCTAGTTAATAATAAGGGTAGATTATTTGGGTTAATCTTGGTGCAACTTAGAGGAGATCTTCTACTTTGGGGATTATTTGTATTCATCCATATTATTAGCTCAAGAACAACAAGAAGGAGTTCTTGTTGTGCCCTTACATTTTCCATATCAATGTGAGGAAATTTCTTCTCTTATATAAATGTCTTTATATTTGCATGCTTGTTACATAGATCATTAAATACTAAATTAACAAGTAATTTAGCAACTAATTAGAGGAGTCTAATTAAGGTCTATGGACTTTCAATTGGTATCAGAGCTAGCTTGTAGCATGCATGTTCATTTTGGACATTTTTATTTAAGTTATAAGATAACTAATAAATCAAAGATTTTGAGTTAAAATACGATTCTGACAAAATAGTTTTGGTGAGTTAAAATACGATTCTGACAAAATAGTTTCGTGATTTTAGGGATTAATTTGCTATTTATTTTGATTTTTGGCGTTTAAACCGAGTTAACATGCATTTTATGAGTTAAAAGTTAACTAAAAAAAGTTGCATGTTGATTCTGGCCATAAAATTTTAATATGACCTCACATGCATTTCTTACATATTGTATGTAAAATTTCGTGACTTTTACTTATGTATTGCATGTTTATTGATTTTTATACGTTAAAAGTCGATAATATGAGATTATAATGTTCATAAAATTGAAACGTCCAATTATGGTCTTGAAAATTTTTGGTACATTTTAAATTCTGATGTATATACTCTTGGCGAAATTTCATAATTTGGTTCACTGTTTTACTATATCTAATGTTATTATTTGATAAAACCATTAAATACAAAGCTATTTGTTCATAAAATTAATTTAAATTTTTTGAGCAAATATTTTTTATTTTTATAGTTCCTGGAATTGTTCCAGAATGTACAAAATTTTTGGTTTCAAATTTTATGATGTTTATATTTTATTTTGGTTTTATTTCATAATTGTTATGATTAAACCGTAATATTTAGCAAATAAAATCAAATCGATCTAATTAATGACCAACAAAATTAGTATTGACTAATTTTGAGTTCTAAATCAGTTTAGTTAATTAGTTTGAATTTAAATGAGATTTAAAAGTTGATAGTGATTTTTAATGGTTAAAAATCAATAAATCCCGGAAAAATCGAGCTACAATGAGCATGAATTGAACTTGACGATTTTGGCATGATTTTGCAGCCTTTATGTTATTTATGTTTGAATGAATGAATGTCATTTATTTATAAATTTTATGCAAATTTTGTACCTAGTTGGCCTAGTTACATTTTTAATCGTTATTACACCGTAATGTACGGGAATACCGTTTTGTTTTGTAATTTATTGCGATCTCGTATCGTCCCGGTTTTGTATAATTTAATAATTGTATTTCTAGTAATCCCTGTATAATAGGCATTTGGTATATTTGTCCATTGTAATTATTTTTATGGCGACCGAGGTGCTCCTTAAGACGTGCCATTTTGGAAGGTGTTCCACGTGAGAGGCAAGGGCCCAAGGTTGGTTTCCGAATTTGTAACTATCTAGTTAATTTGGATTAGCTAGTGCCATACGCGGACTTTTATTGTTTGCTTGATTGGCTTGCTTATTTCCGCTCATGCAAATGTCACACATCATGTTCATTACGTTATTGTCAATTCAAAGTTATTCAAAATTCACCGACTTAGTTCGCTTATAGGGAATTAATAACTAAATTGACAAGACCTCTCACATAACTTAAAAAAAAAAAATTGAGATTTAGCCTTACCAATTGAAGCACCTATGAACCCCGTTTTCATTAGGGCTACCACGCTCGTGGGTCCCTTTTTACCTCGGGTAAGTAGGGTGATGCGATCACAAGCCAAAATTGGATTGGACTCAACGAGATAAGCGTTATCTTGGGACTAGGAGATGGATTTAGTTGAAATCCGTCAACCAAGAGTTCTAAGTGTAGAATTAGTCAAGTATTGACTTACCATTTTTTAGATAAAGGTAGCATGCGATTACTATTTTTGTCTAAAGATGGGTCTTGGAATCACTTATATAATTTCGTGAGGGGTCATTATATGAGTGACTTGTTTAAAATTGTTTTTTACAAGTAAAATATATATAAGCAATGAATGTTTATTTTCCGTTGATATTTATTTTTATTCGCGCAATGACAATTATTTTTCTTCTATGAACTTATAAATCCGTTCAATCATGGAAAAGGTTTCCATTATTTTATACGTAGCATTTTGATTGCAATCTCCGTTTATACCACCGTAGCTAAAGACAAAATGAATTGTATCTTTTGATCCTCATATTCACCATTGCAAATGTCTCTTATGAAGAGTAAATGAATAAGTCACACTTAGTCAAAAGCGTTTTTGAATATTTTGTGACGCCTTCTTATAACAATGGTACATCAAATTTTTGCTCCAAAGAAAATATTTGTATTTTGGTATGTCCTCATAATGCTCCTTATCGAGGCTTACCTCAAAAGAGGCCAAAACAGTTGGGATGACTAGGTTAATCGATTTATTTGAAATCGTGAACAAACCAAATACCGTAATCACTTCATGAAAAGTTTATCCTTTTGAAGGTAAAACCATGAATGAAATGAAGAATAGTCTTCACAATAATTCCCATATACTTGTCTAAGTAGAAATTCATGAAAGTGAGTGGGAGCACTAAGAATGATGTTTATATTCTTAATTGTTAAGACGAGGTTCAAGAGTAGGTTGGCTCGACTTTGACACAAGGCAAGGGATAAAGGCAAGACTATTTTGAATAGTAAAGTCAAAACCAAAGCAAGGTGTCGAACCCAACTTTTGACGATTCTATTTTACAGTGTAGGACACAAGAAAAGAATCTTCCCAAAGTTTTCTAAAGAGTTAGAAATTGGGTGTAATTTTTCACCCATAATATCTATATGATCGACATTTATTTTGCTAAATGCAAATATTTTTTGGTATTAGATATCCATTATGGTTTTTCATCAATGTATTCAATGCATATAATAATGATTCGTGCGACGACTACCATAATTAAATGTCGACCTACAAGGGAAATATAACTATTGTAGTTTTATTTCTATAGAGACATATAAAAGTTATAATGTGATCAATCTAGTTTTGGATTTAGAGGTATACTTTAATAAACGTTATTATGTACATAACCTCTAGATAAAGAATATAGTATCCACTTTTGTGTACGACACAAGTGTTTCACTTTGTGAATAGAACAAACGTTGTATCTTTTTATGCCTATACTTGGTCAATGGTTATCCCATACCAATCAAAGGTAATTATATTCTTGACCTAAACTAGTAATTACTTGTCATATAGATTGTAAAAGCTCAAAATTGGTGACCCTTATCTAATCTTAATTCTGGATTGTGTAGCACATTAAGAGGCTAGTATTAAACAACTATCCCTAACCCATCTGATTTTGAATCTTATGGTGTGTGCGAATCTTGTATTCAAGGCAAGATGATTCGTGCCCTTTTGTTGAAAAGGAAATCGAACTAGTAAATTATTGGCCCCATTACACAAGAATACGTGTGGTCCAATAAACACAACCAGAGATGGTAATGATTACTTCACTTGATTTACCAACGATTTAAGTAGATATTATGTTTGATTCTACTTAATGAGGTGCTAAGAGAAATCTTTGAAAAGTTCAAAGAGCTTCAATGAGAAGTAGTTAACCACTAGAACATTAGATCAAGGACTTACGACTAAATCGTAACTATTAATATCTAAGTATTGACTTTTATTTTCACCAAAAGTATTGTGAAATGGTTTCACAAATTAAACTTCTCTAACACACATTATTAGATAAGGTGTTGTTAAATAGAGAAACAGAACCTTATACGATATGGTTTTCTCTTTATCAAGTCAAAATGAGCCATTTGACTAACCTTGGGATCTTAATATTTTTGTCTGCTATTTCTTTTCCCACCATATTAAAACACATTTAAAACAGTCTGATTTCATTCCATATACGATATGGGTAGGTAGCGTACCTAATTTATCAGTTATTTGAATGAAACAAGTGCTCAATAATCCCACATTGACCACGAGAACAAAGCGTTTGTGACTCGTGATGCTGTCTTTCAATAAAAATACGATTATTTCTTGATAAGACAGAGTGGGAGAATATGTTTCAAGAGCCACAAACTGAGCATATGGTTCGGAAAAAGTATTCCTCATTGCTTGTTCAGTAGTTGTTTCTTCGGACCCTAGGAGGTCAGGTGGAATTTTATCGCTCCTTTATAGTGATGAATTCTAAAATGCGACTTATAAAAGATTGTTTTTAGTCCCAACTTCTAGATATGGCTTAGAGTCATACGATTCGTAATGGACTCCATGCATGATGGTCAGGTATGTGACCTGGTAAATTTTACTTGAAAAAGTACGACCTCTTCAATGTAAATTGATTTTTAAGATCGAAATATGCATGGATGAATATTAAAATGTTATCAAAGATAACTTGGTAGGCAAAGAGTATTGCACCAACCTTAATTCTTTGATCCATTCGAATATACTTAGCGATTACAGCATATCATAATAGTATGATGTCAAATGGACCTCAAGAACCACCTTCTCGAATACGATTATAGAAGAGGTAGTATATTTTATATTCACCTGTGGGTTCGTAGATCCTAATTATCCTAAGTTAATTTGCAAGCTTAAGAGTTTGTCTTCAGTAAGCACAAAAGAGTTGGAATTAGTGTGTCAATCATGTTGCAAAATATTTCTCGATATCTCGAGGAATTATGTTTATACATGAAGTTTAGTGGGAGTAATGTGGTGTGCATCAGTCTTATATGTGGAGACATATTGATCATTTTAGATGATGAAAGATTGTGGAGAAGTAGAATACATCTTTTAGATATCTGGATTTATGGAGATAAATCTAAAAGGATATTAGCATTGAGTCAAAATTCTTATATTGATAAGATCTTTGACTAGTTCAAGAAAGTTGAACACATAATAATTGATTCCTTTTGCTTCCGCTGCGGGATCAATTATATACGCTGTGATGTATACTCAATCCGACATTTCGAATGCTTTGAGTATGACGAATTATTTGCAATCAAATCCAAGTGAGAGTCACTTGATAGCCATAAAGAACATCCTTAGTACTTGCGAAGGACTAAAAGATATGTTCCATGTGTTTGGAGTTTAAAATGATTTGCGTGTAAGGGTTACACAGACTTCAGTTTCCAAACTGATCAAAGTGATCTGAAATCACGAGTTGGCTGTGTTTTATAGAAGATTTATCTGTTGGAAGAGTTCCAAACAGAAAATACTATTTGAAAGGTTCCAAGTAGGAGTGACATTTTCAAATAGAAATGTCATGTATCCCTTGGAAGTGTTCCAGGCAGTTTATCATTGCGGATTTAACAATGGAAATGGAGTACATTGCGTCATATGATGATGCATATGAAAGTAGCTTGGATTCGACAGTATTGGAGGGATTAGAAATAGTTCATATAGCTGTATATCCTATCCCATTATACTGGTAAAACAGTGAGAGCTACCTTTAGGCCAAGAGTCCTAAGTCTAGATTCAAATCTAGACACGTACTCAGAAAGTTTTATGTAATATGAGATTACGTAGACAAAGAGAAATAGCAATCAGAACGATAGGAAAGATGCAAGTATTGCTAATCCATTAACCATGGTTTTTGCAGGCTGAACATGATAGTCATGTCATTTCAATGGGGATTGAAATATGTACCTGAATTGCTAAAGATTATAAGATATGAAATTATTGATAGCGTATCAATTATTCCAAATATTTGATAATCGCATTCATTGTTAGAGTTTCATTAAAAACTCCTTTATTTAGTTTGACTAAATTTTAATACTTTGTTTATCCGAATTGGTTGAAAGAAAGGTTGAACCCAATTCAATTGAACAGGATGAACTTAGTATTTTGTCCCTAGTCACTCAATGAGGTGACGTCTCGAAATGACTAGATTGTAAGTCGATCGATGGTTGGTTCAGCACCATGGGGTCATGGAGATGACTGGTCGTTTACATAGACAGACTGTATGACACTCTGTCGGACAGTGACATTGTAGAGACACTTAAATCAATTATTTGATGCCTGGTCGTGGCAGGGTCTTCTATCTTATTCCTATAAGTCGATTCTTTTGACTGGCGACCGTCTATCTGAGTCGGTGCAGTTTCCGATTGGTTTTGGGTGATGTTCTAGGTCGTGCCGTAAAAGGAGGCCGATGGACTTCTTCTGGATCATGGTGATCTGCATCATACAGAGTAGATGGATCAACAGGAATTGTCCACCCACGTTGGGTAAAAACATCTTTAGGCCACTCGAGGAGAAGTTACTGTCAATGCGTGGCCACGCTCGGAAAGAGATCTATGGTAGATTTTCCGGTCAAACAGTTACTCTCCCTATCGAGAAAACCACTCTAGATATTGTCAATCGCAAGTGCGACCTGAAAGACACCTTGCGTTGAGTGGGAGATGTGATAAAGAGACAAGAGAATTGGTGACGCACACTTGTGTCAGACAAGTGGGAGATTGTTGGAGTAGGGGTCCTCCACAATAGTGCGCCACATATTGAATCTTATTAAGGAATATAATTGGGATATTTATTGACTATCTATATGATTAGTCAGTTGATTAACGTAAATCAATAACGGTTGGCTGACTAGAGTTTGACGTTATTGTCGTTTGACGGCGGTGATCAACTGATCCCTTTCGGTCACACCTAAAGGATGAAATCCAAATAGTAACTAATTATTTGTATACGATACAGTTAATTAGTACATTACTTATATTCGATATGTACGAGAGTTAATTGTTAGAAATTGAGTTAAGAACTAAAATTCGATTAAACTTATTTTTTTCAATTATGCGATAATTGACTAATTAATTTACATCTTATTTTAATACGATTAAATAAGATTTAACTTAGTAATTAATCATTCAATTACTAAATTAGTTGAGGTCTTGAGATAGAGGTAATTAGTTAATTATATTTACAAGGAGTTGTAAAATAAATTAACCATGCATTGTGGGACCCATTATATATTGATATAAGGGTAAAATATTACTTAAAATGTTAAGTACATATTATTTATTTAATGAGTCATATAATTGTTATATGATCAAATTAACACTTAATTATACAAGATAATTAACCATATGATCAATAAGTATTTGTGAGACAAATATCAGAAATCAAAATGGATCCAACTAGGCCAAAATGGGCCGGTTATGTTGTAGTTCAAAGGTGATGATTTTAGTTCTTGTTTTTACTATTTAGTTACTTATGAAAGTGACATAACAAGTAGAAATAATCATCATATATACTACAACACTCCACTCTAATGCATGTGACAAAATTGAGCAAAATAATAGTCCATATTTGGACTATGACATCCGGCCCAATGGCCTTAAGAATGAACAAAAGTTGTTCATTTTATTACTTACTTGATTTTTGTTCAATTGTCATACTTCTTTCTAAAATCCTTCTTCTCACTAAAACTCTCATATACTAATATTTACTAAGTATTACTAGTGTAGTAATATAGTCAGAATATTAGTAGTATTATATCTATCTTATTATCTAGTTAATAATAAGGGTAGATTATTTGGGTTAATCTTGGTGCAACTTGAAGGAGGTCTTCTTGTTTGGAGATTTCTTGTGTTCATCCATATTTATAGCTCAAGAACAACAAGAAGGAGTTCTTGTTGTGCCCATATAATTTCCATATCAATGTGGGGAAATTTCTTCTTTTATGTAAATGTCTTTATATTTGCATGCATGTTACATAGATCATTATAAACTAAATTAAAAAGTAATTTAGTAATTAATTAGAGGAGTCTAATTAAGGTCTATGGACTTTCAAAGGGACCCGTTGGAGGCTTTGATTGTTTTAGATGCTTGTGCAGATGACTCAGGAACCAATGACGTTGTGTTGGATATGTTAGAGGCTGCTTTGGAAGGCAGAGAGCTTACTAGTGACGAGATCCAGACGGTAAATAGGTTGGTGTCCACCTCTTGCATGATTGAGGTAACAAACCCCGAGCTTAATCCTCTTTACTCAAATATTAATTATGCGTTCTTAGATGAGTTTGAATTGCATCCATCCATTGTTAGTTCAACTCTCGATCAAGACTACCTATCTGCTTTGGTTGTTCTTAAAAAGAATGCATTTAAGGAGATTGATGATTATGACTCATGAAAAGGTAGACCACCGGACATATATGAGATCATTTGTGATAGGAATATTAACATTCAACTTATTGTTGTTAAGTGGAATACCGTGATTGTTTACTGTCAGCGTCATCGTGGGAAAATTGATAAGATGCAATGGTTTATTCTATATGTATTTATTTTTCCCTTTTACTATTTATTATCTTGTGAGGATCATGCACAGAGTTATGATAAGCTTTTAAGGGCCTTGAGCATCTACTCTTACCCGTATTTGGATAAGGGTAGCTGAATAGTGGTAGCTGGCCATGACCTCCCTTTGTTGTTGGCTGGTTTGAGGAGGTCTATCTTGTATAATTTTGTAAGTTTGCTTCCATTTAATTTATACACATTTGCATTCACTTTGTTTTGCGTACCCTTTTCTCTATATTTTTGATGCTGCTTATTGTTTGCTGAAAACAATGAGGACATTGTGTGTTTTTGGTTTGGGGAGGGTATGCATATGTCTGTGTTTACATCCATCTGCATTTTATTGCATTTCGGATTTCATGTTTATTGCATTTCTACGTGCATAGTTTCTAAAAAAAAAAATTGAAAAATCATAAAAATACAAAAACATGTTTATTTTTGCATTTAGGTCGAGTCGGAACGGTTGATAACAATGATGAAACCGCTTATATGCTTTTACGTTAGTCTAAGCCTTGCATCGTTAATGCCATCATGCACAATCATTTGCACAATCTACGAGTTTTTGATTAAATTTTACTGAACGAATAGACTTGACTTGATATCGGCAACCTACTTAAACATTCTAAGGAATTAGAGCCTTCATAAACTGATGACATTCATGATCAGTTTCATCTAGGATGTGAGTAGGACTCCTTATAAGGCATGTAACATTAATTTGTATAAGCATGACATCTACCTCTTTGTGCCCGTATGCATTCGGTTTATGGAAGGTGACACATGTGGAGAGGCAAATCCTTTTTCTTGTATTCTACCCTTAAACTTCACTAGCCAAATTAACCTATTTTTACCCGATTTTTAACTACAATCCAAAATTAGCCTACCTTAGTCAAACTAGTTTAATTGTTTGTATTGGGTACGTATTTGATCGTTAGTTTGGTATTTCAGTTTTGCAATGAGAAAGGGTTGCTAATTTGAGAATGAAGATGAAAAAAAAAGAGAATGAAAGGAAAAAAAAACCAACACTCGATGAAAAAAAAAGAAATAACATGAAATAAAAAACTTGTTGAGTGTTGAAAAAGAAAGGAAAGAGGAATGTCTATACTCCCGTGCTTGTCCTTATACATTTCTGGGGAGTCGTGTTGTGTGTATTGAGTTATGCCGAATTTGGCATCGATCTTAATTTTAAATTGGGTTTATGAGGCGTATGAGTGTACTAATTGGTTACGGTTGTACTAGCTTGGCTTTACCTCCACATATCCAAAATCTATTTTGCCCCTTTTCACCCAATTACCTCACCTCACACTATATGTAAGTCCTCGGCATGTGTCTTGGTCCAGGTTGGTTGGAATGCATATGTACGGTCGGTAGAGGTATTTATCATGTTAAATTGCATGAATGCTCTTATAGGTCGAAGTTAGGTTAGTGACTATTTTCTCTCTTATCTTATAAATTTTCTCACCATGTGCTTTGAATGAGTGATGAGTGACCCGTGAGAGTCCGATATATACAAGTCTTGCAAGGTCGACAGTTCAGTTTCTTTTATCATTGATCTAACTCGTTTGCATTTGGTTTAGTGCCTTGGTGTTAGCTTTTATGCATTAAACGGGTTTAGACACTAGAAGTGAGTTAGCTCTGAGCTTTTTCTTTGTTCCATTAGATGATTTTATCGTCTTAAGTCTTTGCTTGCTTGGGAACAAGAAAGGGTTTGGTTTGGGGATGTTTGATGCGTGTCTTTCATATGCGTTTATTCTCTTATTTGACACGCATTTCTATGCTTATTACGTAGCTTTTAGCTATTATTATTCCTCTATTTGCTACTTTGGGTTGTGTTGTAGTTTTATAGGTTATTACGCAAAAAGGAGCAAATGCAAGCCAAATCCTATCAACAAAGTAAGTTTGAAGGAATTTCAAGAGCCTTATGTCACTAGTGTCAACTTTGAAGAGTCATATCTCAAGATCTACAATTGATAATCCAGTTATTCCAACTGTATATGAAAGCTTATCCTCTTAGCTTTCCAACTCCACCAAAAATGTATGATTTGACCAAGTAACGAAGAAATGGCGGCCTCTTGAAGTTCGGTGCGCATTGCAGGAAATTCGTCAGACTTTTAGTCGATCGACTACCTGAAGTTGTCGATCGACCACTTGAAGAATTTAGTCGATCGATAGAGCTCATTAGTCGATCGACTAAAATCATCACGACATCCTTTTTAGTCGATCGACTACATCATTTGGTCGATCGACTAATTCTAGTAATCAGACGGTTATTTCGTGGCTCTGGCCCATTAGTTACTTAATTACTCTAGCTTATGGATTTAGTATTTAAGCCTTATAAGACAGAATAATTAGGTTATGCTTTTTATACTGTTAAACATTCTACGTTTCTTTTAGCAACTTGAGATTGCATTCTTGGAATCGATCTTTCTTCTTCCTTTTGGTATTGAATCTTCTTTTGTATTAATTATTTTCTCTTATTCTCGCTCTTTGTTATCTACTCTCGCTCATTAATTTCCTTATCTATTAATTGTTGTCTTTAGCCATGTTTAACTCAATTCTTATTGTTGTAATTTGTAACAACCCGAAAAGTACCCAATTTTTCTAGTAAAAATATTTACTAACACTTTTCAGTAGACTTAAGTTTTTAAAATAGAATTTATTGTTTCGAGTCGTATTTTGAAATTCCGCGTTCTTATTTGGAATTTTTGAGAGATTTCATGAAAAGACCGTTTTTAGTCATCTTTGACTTTTCTTGACTTTTAAGTCGTCTTTGACTTTTTCTTGACTTTTTAAAGTCGTCATTAACTTTTCTTGACTTTTAAGTCGTCATAAACTTTTCTTGACTTTTAAGTCATCTTTGACTTTTCTCGACTTTTAAGTCGACTTTGACTTTCGTTGACTTTTCCCGACTCGCCTTGTAAGTTTGAAGACCGAAATTTTATTTAAAAAATAATATTTTTGATTTATTTTTATTTAGATTTATTAAGATTTATCATAATTTAATATAATTATTTTGAATTTATTCGGAATTTAAAGAATAACTTTACGGTTTTAACCGAACGTCATTTAACTATTCCCGACTCATCGTAAATCCCGAAAACAAAATCGAAACTCGACTTTGGCATGAGTCACACGCCCATGTCATCGTTTTCCACTCACAATTAGATATTTTAATTGTTTTGATTAAACTAATAAAATATCTAGATATTTATTAACTTTATCGATCAGTTAACGAAAATTACGCAAATCGTTTACAAAACTGACCCGATAATCACAAAGCCACACGGCTCTCCTACCCTCTAATAGGGCTTGATATTTTCATTTCTTTTGATTAATATAACATAATATCTTGATATTTAATTTAATTAACTTAATATTTAATCAATTACCGTAATATAATTATTAAACGCGAGTCGATTCCGTAACAACAATTTCAAAACCCGACTCCCTAATTCTTCTATATGTACACGGCTCACCCAACCCCACTTTACTCACTAACAACTTTTCATTTTACAATAAATCAATTTAAGATCAAAATATCACTTTCTTTAATCGTTCTTGAGCGTTCTTCGTGTTCTTCCTCCGTTCTTCATCGTTCTTGAGCAAAATCCTCATAAAACCTTCATTTCTTATCTAAATCCGTCCTAACTTATATTTCTAGAATCTCCTCTTCGCTCTCCATCTTCTAGTACGGTTTATTTTCAATTCCGTCAAAATCGTTTTCAACATTTAATTTATGGAAAATCAAACTTAAGTTCTAATAATGTTTTCTTGTCTTTCTTATAGGTGAAGACTTTGAAGACGAGTTTGGAGACTCGTATATTTTGGGTGAAGATTAGTAGGAGGGATTCTTGGTTTATACTTATTATTTTGGTGCTAATTGTCTTGTCTAGCTAAGGTAACGATTCCGAGTTACTCGACGGATATATGTTACATAGCTTTTGTTTTCTTTTATTTTTGGTTCATCTTTTGTTTTTGGTTCATGTTATTATGATTTATGGATTTTTAGTAGTAACATGAAAAGTAGGATGATTTTTATGTTGTATGGAATTTTTATGTTGTTTAGTGTTCTTGATGAATTTGGATGATTGTTCATAATAATGATTTTTGTATGATGGATGGTTAAATTGGTTGTTAAAATGGTTGTTGATTAATTAAAACATGTTTAGAAATAATTTGGTGTGAATGATGGTGGTGGCCGGAAATGGGTGGCTGTGAACCGGACCAAACCAGCCGGTCCAGGCCGGTTCAGACCCGGTCTGGGTTGGTCCATGGTGGGTCCGGGTTTTGGTCTTTGGGTTGTGTCGATGTTTGATTGTTATGTTGTTGTTTTGACGGGTTTTAATTAGGTTAAGCATGCGGGAAATAATTAGAAACGGTTTTTAGTAAAATCGATAAAAAGGCCAAAACAGCCCAAAACTAGGCCGTGGGGCCCAGTCCAGGCCCATGTGTGTCTCGGCCCAAAATCAGCCCGTGGGTCCCACTTTGGGACTTGTGACGGTTTTTGAGTTATTGTTATTTTATCGCGTTTTGTAATCATTAGCAAGCGAGAAATATTAATAAGTAAAATATTTAATTAAAAGGTTTTTCATTAAATTATTATTTCTCACATGTTAGAAATTATAAGACGAGATCGTAGTTTAATTTAATACCCTTTTAGTCAAACGGGTTTTGGTATGATATATTAATTCGCATGTTAGAAGTTTTAATAAAATACCATGTAATGAATATGTTGACTTTTATGTCTAAGTCTATGTGGTAAAGACTCTGTTTCTAGCCGGTTTGATCAAACGGGTTTGGTCAAACTAAGATCTAGTCAGCCCCGTTTTGACTGATGACCCGTCGCGGGACTCGGGTCGGGGATTTGTCTTCAAGGAAGGTTTTATTTAATTATTGAATTAGCCTTAGTAGATATGAGGCGATATGATATTTGATTATGATTTATATGCAATTAGTCACATGATAGGATGTTTTTCCCGTGACTGTTTGATTATATTGTTGGTGTCGTGTTGACTAAGTACCCATAGAGAATTATGAGTATATGGCGTCTTGACCATTCTAATTCTAAATGAGTATCTTGGACCATGACATTGATATGCCTTACTATCTTTAACGAGCATATGGAGTTTACAGCTTGATAGCTTTTGTGTCACTGCTTGGGCCTTTTGATACCAAGCCGGGGGCATGGCATCCTAAGAGTTTCCACTTTGGGTAAGGGAGCCAGCTTAAGTACTAGCCATCTCTGCTTAGGGGGTCGCCTAGCAGAGTTTCTCATGTACGGTTATGTAATGAGACAGGGAATGGGTTAGCTGTTGTCGCTAGGTCTTATCAGTCTAGGGCTAGGATGTTTTCCTACCTTGTGGTATAGACTCGAGTTACAGATGACTATTGGCCGTCCTAGGAACTTATGCCTGTTTGTAGAAGGATTGGTCTTTCATGTTTGTATGATTCTATGAGTTTTAGAAGGTGAGATGCAAGCCGGCTAAGATTGATAGAGTTTGGATTACCGATTGTTAACTGATTCACATGATTACGTGTTGATTAGGGTTTGAGTGTATCATGGCCACGTTACAGGGTAAACTCTGAGCTAGCATACCAGCTTCCCTACCTCTTGTTATATTTTATTATCGGATTCACATGATAGCTTTCATATGCTAGGTTATATGTTAGTTATTTGTTTCATAACATGAAAAGCATATCCTATATGTTTAAGTTTTGTATTTTACATATACATTGCTTTTATGTTATTCATGTTTCATTAAACTCGACATTTCGTGGCTGGGAGGACTCGGAGTTACTCCCCACTGACTGTGGCTTCCGTGTTTATATTTAATGCGGTCGAACAGGTGGTGAATGCATACATTGGGTACATTGACGAGCTAGCGAGCGAAGTATTACCTTGGACCGATATTCGGTTCTTAGATTGTATATTATTATACACTCTTTCATTTCCGTATTTATACGGGAGATATGTCTCCCGTCTTGTATATTTCTTTTGTAGAATATTATTCCGTATTGTAATGACCCTTTTTATTTTATGACACCCTTCGTTATGTATTTAAATTATTTTTTTCTTTCCGCAAATTTGAGGGTGTCACATGATCATTTATGATATCTAATATATTTGGTATTTAGTAAATAATATGTATTCTTCAGCCCAAAAACAAGCGGGTAGTTCTTCTCACCGACCCTTCATCCAACGATGTGGTTCGTGTTGCCCGGGGTTTGATCATATACCCAAAGCCCAATGACTCAGCGAAAACCATCTTGGTTCATGGCGTACCACTCTTGCCGAATCATGCAAAAGTGGAGATAGAGCTAGTCGCGAAGGGCTGTGAAACCCGTAAACTGCCCGTCCCAGTTCGTGACGACCTTCTAATTCTTGCAGATGCGGTTCACGGGTTTGTCCAATGGCCTAATAGCCACATTTTCCTGGCTCGTGATCAAAAAATTCAACAGAATGTAGCCGGGGTTAGAAAAATACATCTAATTTAACCCGCCTTTTTGTCTTTGTTCATCACCTTCATAAATAGTGAAATTTATATGTTATATTTTTGTTTTTTAGGTAACAAAAAAAATGGATAAGTCTAACTCGATAGACAATCTTTCTACTACCTCGTCAAAACAACAACTTGATGAGGTATTTAATCAACTCTCTTTATATTTTAAGTTCTACTATCGCCTCATCATTGAAAGAGCAACTTAATTTAGTTAGCCACATGTAGGTTGTGACTGGTAGCACAAAAGGAGAACCGCATCATTTCCTCAAGCTGAAAGAGGTCAGGAGTCTATCCCGTACTAAATATGATGGGAACGTTTACATGGAAAAAGTACGAACAACAACGATGTTGGACCTTTATAAGGAGGCTGGGAGACGCATAGCAAGCGAGCAATTAATAATTATTCCGCTCGAGTATGGTATTGTAGGGGTAGAACGTCAAGCAATGCTGGATTGGGAAATTCTAGCCATTTGGGCTGGCCTTGACGAGATTTATGTCCAACACCTATATGTTTGGATGAAGTAAGTTTCTTAATAAATTAAATCATGCAATATTCTAATATTCTGACTAAGATATAGCGTTTTTAATATCGGAATTAAAACCGTCATGTAGGTACTTGAACTCGGTTGTGATCCCCGGGACCAATAATCCACTTGCTCAATACGGATTCATGTGCCCAAATATTTTATCTATGCATATCGAGATGATTTCGTATGATGAACGTATAAATTATATTGCTGAGGAATTGGCGAAAAACAATAAGCTCATTCTTGCCCCTTATAATAAAGTCGGGTAATATATAATTAATATTACGATTCCAAATACAATTGCATTTTTATATGTTTGGTTATGATGCATGTTGTGCTTGTTAATAATGATTTGTCTCTCGATCTAGGAGACATTGGGTGCTAGCAGCGATCAATCCGAGCAAGAAGAAAGTATTTTGGTTGGACTCTTTGCATAAACAACCATCCGAGACCTTTAAGAAGATGATTATTAAGTAAGTTTATAATACTGATTTGGCACATAATATTAAGTTTCAATTATTATTATTAAGTAAGTTTATGTGATCGACTTTCGGCCTCTTTCCTATTTTAAAGGGCCTTTGAGAAGAAAAGAGCAAACGACAATCAACCGACGGAAGATTCTGATGACCCTACTTTTATTACGATAACAGGGGTACGTACGCGCAAATACAATACCTTAATAATTAAGAGCATTAAACTAATTACGCATATACATCTGTCTTTTTTAATTACACATTAAACTAATTGGTAATTGCCTTCTCGTCTCTTCGTTTTTTATGTAATAATAGGTCCCTAAACAGCCGGATAGCATCCAATGTGGATACTACGTTTGTCGTTTCATGTTGGAGATTATTAGGCGAAGATATATCAGCATTCCAGAAAGAGTTAGTAGTTTAATGTAGCTATTATTTACGAGTACTTTTTGTCATTAGAGCTGATATCTTTTCTACTATATATGATCGATGTTGCTATGTGTGCCTATACTGTTGTTACCCTACTGATCGATGTCTTTTATTTGTTTTATCCGCAGTTTTTAATCAACACGCCACATGTCCCTGAGTATCCTAAGCACCATATAGACGAGGTACGGGACTTGTGGGGCAAATACGTCCTTGAACATTATGGTAAGAAAGAATAAATGAAACTTAGATTATTTTGTAAGCAGATAGGGAACTTTAATTTGTAGAAGTCATTAGAGCAAATTGTAAGTATGAATTGCTCTGAAGGAGATCATTTTGGTTGTATATATCATTTTGTTGCTGCTGTACATGAATTGCTCTGATTTATATATAGATATATCATTTTGCTGCTGCTGAAAGTGGTTTATGCGTGCTGCTACTGCTGCTGATTTATGCATGATTTTCACTGGCAGGGGAACAAATTACAATTTTTTCAAAAACAATAATAAAAATAATAACAACGGTTTTTCAAAATTCACTAAAAGCGTTGTAACATATTTCCCACCAAAACTAATCATACCTTTAACAACAGTTTTATTAAATAGACCGTTGTTACATATTTCCCACCAAAACTATTCACACGTTTTAACAACGGTGTATTCTAATATACCTGTTGTTATTAAAGCTTTCCACAACGGCTTGATTAATAAACTCCGTTGTAATTAACTATATTCAAAACGGGTTTGAAAAACTAAAGCGTTGTTATAATCTTTCCCACCAAAACTACACACACGTTTAACAACGGTTTCTTTTAACAGAACCGCTGTTGTATCTTTCCCACCAAAATTATTCACACGTTTTAACAACAGTTATCTAGTAATAACAACGACTTTTTACCGTTGTTAAAAATATTCACAACGGTGTTTTCATTAAATATGAACCGTTGTTAAAACCTTTAACAACGGAGGCTTTAACAACGTCCGCTTTTTAATATTACAACGGTTTTTAACCGTTGGCATAGCCTGTTTTTGTAGTAGTGTAAGAAAAAATACCAAAGGAGGTATTCTCCTAATCGTTGCACCCAAGATGGTTCAAGAAATGCCTTCGTCGTGCTAGAACGAATACCCAATAATTACTTTTAATTTTGTGTGTATAATGATGAATATGAAGATGAATGAGAGAGTTCAAAATCAGAATTTTTCTTCTCTTTTCACCCTTGGAGCCGTGAGATCTAGGAGTTAATTACGGTTTTTAGAAAAACATATTTTTCTCCCTTTATTACTCTCTTTGAGCCGTGAGATTAAGAGGAAAGAAGAAGAAAAAAAAAATCTTGTTTCCTTATTTCTCTTAATCTATATTAGGTAGTTATCATATCATTTAATATGTACATAATTTAATATGTATTCTAATTATTACTAGTAATGGACCGTCATATAAACCGAGTAATGCCGGACCAATACACAATAATAATATCGTGTAATACATATCCGCCAACTTAAATATAACAATTTACATTTAGTTTAGACCAACATTATATACATTGATTAAATATAACATTTTATATTCAATTACCAGCTAACATTATTTAATCGTTATTAAATAATCGTATCATCATCACATTTACTAACCTTTTAGTCAAATACATCGACTAACCTTTTAGTCATTTAAAAAAGCATCAATATGATTATTTTCTTAAATAATCACATCTCTCAAACACATCTTTTAGGTGTGACTTTTAGGGATCAGTTGATCACTGCCATCTGTATGACAATAACGTCAAACTTATCTAGCAAGCCAACCGTTATCGATAAACGTTAATCAACTGATTATAATACAAAGTATACCCTGTGAACCTTAGCTGTTATCACACTAACTGTGGAGGACACTAGCTCCAACAGAAACTACTCACCCTAGTTTCTCCCTTTATTTATAAACATTTGATTTTTTCCACCTTACGTTTACCTTATTTATCGTAATTAGTCGTCTTTACGTATTGTTTTATTAGTTTACTACAAAATCCAAATCCAAATCACTTGTGACTAGCGAGAATTTTAGTAGACTTCTTTAGATCGATTTGAACACTCCCCGTCCCGGAGATCGACACTCGTACTTACCGTACGTACACTCTATACCTTCCACCATAAAGATGCGATGGCAATCGCCAATTTTAAGACTTATTTAGGAAATTGCTTTTATATGAAAGATTTGAGGCCACTTGAGTATTTTGTTGGCTTGAAAGTGGCGCGAAGCAAGAATGGTATTTATCTCAGTCAAAGGAAATATGCTCTTGATATAGTTTCTGAAACGGGTCTACTTGGGGCTAAACCCAATGCTACACCCATCGAACAAAATCATCAACTTGGCTTGGCAAATGGCGCTTTTGTCAAGGATGTCAAGTCGTATCGTAGACTTGTGGGTCGTCTTGTCTATCTTGTGGTCACTCTTCCTTATTTAACTTATGTCGTCCATATTTTGTCCCGTTTTTTTGTGTTAGCCATGGCAAGAACATATGAATGCGGCCCTCTGTGTTGTTCGTTATCTCAAGGGTAGTCCGAGACAAGGGATACTTTTGAGGTCATATTGTGCCCTCGCCATTTAGGTGTGGTGTGATTCCGACTGGGCATGGTGTAATATGACGCGTAGGTCGGTCACTTTTGGTTTGTGTCTCTTGGTACCTCGCCTATTTTGTGGAAAACCAATAAGCAACAAACCGTCTCCGTTTCTTCCATAGATGCTGAGTACTGATCTATGGCACAATTAGTAAGTAAATTGAAATGGCTTAATGACTTTTTTTGTCAAGTTTGGGCGTGCTTTCTTCCGTCCCCATCAAACTTTATTGTGATAACAAGTCCGCTCTGCATCTCGCCCAACATCCGGTTTTCACGAGCGTACGAAACACATAGAGATCGACTGTCATTTTGTTCGAGATGCTATCACTGACGACGTTGTCGCACCAAAGCATGTTTCAACTCGTGAGCAACTTGTTGATATGTTTACCAAAGCCTTAGGCTTGGAGCAATTTACCTACATTCCCCGCAAGCTGGGCACTCTTGACCATCCTGCTCTAACTTTTGGGGGTATTAGGATTAATTAATATAATACAAAGAATCTACTGTTATTGTATTTCAATGGGACTTTAGAAAGATAGAATTATGTATTATAAATAAAGCAGAGAAAAATGAATAATACAAGCAATAATGCAAAATAACCTTTCACGTTCTTAACAAGTACAATAAATTTAACACAAACATTTATTTAAGGAAAGAAGATGAATTTGGTTGTTTAGCCATAAACCCTTAATAGACAAATCCATAGGCCTCGGCTTTTCTGGTGTGTTTGTCACGGAAGAAGGTGCTACACTTTCAAAGCATCAAGTGTTTTGCGTCCTTGAGAGAGTGCCGCAAAGAAAATGCTCCTAAACTCGATAGAGTCCAATTTCCGGTACAATTGGGGATGCTGCTCATTGATCAATTCACTAACAGGTGTGATCTCTTTCTTGTCTTCAGAGGTAAAAAATGCAGCCACCGATAACCTATCCTTTTCAGAATTTGTCAAAACTCTATGGATTACGCTCTTAAATATCCCATTTGTCATAACCTGTAAAACGCAAGTCATGCCATCAGATTCACTAATTTTCATTCTTTAACTTGTATGTTTTATCTTTGTTTAAAATCACATTTTAAAACCTTCCTTACATTATTCAATTAGTCTCCTTGAAGGTTCATTCGGATCTTGAATAATGACTTAATTAATTACATTTCAGTGGTTGGAATACTAATGAGATGCACTACCATAAGATTATAAGAAGACCCATATATATCGTACAATAGTCTTATATATGTAACAATTAGTATGCATTTTTTTCTTTTTTTATCTCAATTAATTATTTTGTGTTTGTGCCATGGACAATATATGAGAAAAGAATCATCTTCCAAGGAAACTATAAAAAAATATCACATGTAATTTATATAAAAAATTTGTCGTTATAAAATCAAATATATGCAAAATAAAAAGTGAAAAAATTACTTTTAAATATCGCATGAGACCTCTATAAAAAAATATCAAAAATTTGTTATGATACCGGTGTAACTCTGACGAATTTATTTTAATTGAGTAAAATCATTTTTCTTGGATTTAAAGCTATAGTTTGATGATGGTTTAGTGGTTCTTTAACAATATATGTCGTGGTGATTTTTATTGAGTCAAAATATGAATGTAATGTGTTGGAATTGTTATGAGTCATGTCTATGCTTAATGAATGTGTCATATATGTCTCATATATGGTGGATTGATGCATATTCATTGTTTTTTGTGTTAATTTGATGTTATTATTAAAATAATAACTAGGTTTGAAGAAGTGTTAGACGGAGTATATCAATACTTCTTCCCTCCAACTCCACTCTACCACTTTCTTTTTTGTACACTATTCACAAGCAATCATATAATTGCAATTTTCTCTTAATATATAAGTAAAAAATATATTCATGTGTACATTATTAATGTAATTTGATCTTGTTTGATTCGTCTTTACGAGTACATTATTAATATCTAACTTTTATAATTTTTGTAAAAACGTAAGTAACGATATTTACCGTGTAAAATACGTCTCGGCAAATGTGAAAAAGTTTTTTGGTAGAGTGGAGTTGAAGGGAGGAAGTATTAGTGTATTCGCATTGTAAATAAGAGCAATAGCAATAATAGTTTTTTGTATTGGGGTTGTAACCAAGAACTTTATTTTAAAAGTTCATTTATTGCATTAAAAAGTTTGTTCTTATTTTTATGAACTAAGTTCTTATATAAGAACTAAGTTTGTAAATATTTGATGTGGTGAACCAATAATTGTAACTTTGTAAAGTGTGAGCAACCCTTAAACACGGTCAGGACTTGGGCGAACCAATAAATGTAAATTTGTTCTTATTTGAAATGACTGATATGACTAAAAAAAACCCAAAAAATAATGTAAAAGAAAAGAGACGTACCTCTCCTAAATCACCCAAGTTTACGAGCAATGCACCAGGAATAAGGGGAACATTGTACCATACATCATCTTTAAGGACTTGGAGACCACCAACTTGTGGATCTGGTAATAGAATAGTCATAGTTGAACCATCAGAATGTGCTTTGACCCCAAGAACACGGTCAGGACTTGGGCAACTTGGGTAAAAGTTTATTCCTCCACTTATAGCCATATTCTGCCCTTGATTATTTATGAAGCAATTTTCTTCCAGCTTCAGAGATCTTGCCATCGCCTTGTAAATTGCCTTCGAAAATGTTGCTAATTTCTTCGAATACTCGTCTACTATTTTGCTGTCAAATTTGTCATAACATATTAACATGTCCTATATTTAAGTGTCCACATATATTCATCTTAACTCATTTGTTCACTATTTCAACTATATTGTATCAATATTTCCAATGGAGCAAAAAATGCATTACTAGATGGTCGTTAGATCATGATAGATGGCTCATAAAACTGGATGCGCTTCTTTTTCTTGTCACGACGAACTCTTTCGAAGTTTTTTTTTTATGTAATTTTTATTTGGATCATTTGCAAAATAAGTTGTTTCTGTTACTAACACAAGGGTAAGTTTGAGTACACTAGAAATTGATAATCTATTATTGTATTACATATTTCGATACAAGCGTATATGTAGGGTTTATTACGGGGTTATAATATTTTTAAGGAACCGGCTTAGCAATAGTCTTTATCATTAGAGGTTTAAATCACTTTTGTCAATTAAAAATTTTAAGATTCAATAATATTGGCAATTCGGTAATATTTTCAAGTACCATGAAAATTGCGTGGGATTGGATTGAATTTCATGCGGGTAATATTCTGCCCAAAGAATAACCATCATATAATTCATATTGGCCAAAATTCAATCACACTTTTAGTAATAATATGTACTCTTCACCTAGCTTCCACATTGTTCTTCCTATTTAGAAATGACAAAACTCTTAAGGAATGTTAATATAAATATCACTACACACTCAGTCACTTAGGGTAGAGTAAAAGTAAAACATAAAAAAAAACATTTTATATCAAAAAGTTTTATAAGAATATGTGAAAAACTTGTATAAAAAGGTTATTATTGTGAATCATATAAATATTAACGTAAAACTAGTATTTAAGAGTTGAAAAATAAGAAAAGAGAGGTCATTAATTTGTACCTAAAATTCGCTGGTTTATCTGGCCAGAATTTGAGTTTTCGGTTGTCTTCAGGTTGAAGATTAAGAAACAACCTATCGCTCCAATAGTTAGTTTGGGATCTTGACCGTCCCATATTAGCAGCATAGCCTTGCACTTTCTCATCTGATGAAGAATACTTAATCTTTTCTTCCAAAGGTAAATTAAAAAATTGCTTGGATATTTCAAATACCTCTTGAAGAAAGGAGTTGTCCATCCCATGATTAATCACCTATTATTACACCACATTAATTAAACATAATACATGCGTATTCTTTTCTTATTCTACGTTAGCCTAACATATTATACTCCAAATCATTTTTTACGTATGTATTAACAAAAAAAATTACCTAGGTATCTCGTACAATGGTCGTTTTTTGTGTAATTTTACATAATGTTTGCTCAATAGTGACCACTTTTGGATAAATAGTGACAAGTTTGAAAAAAGTTCATTTTTAAGTGGTCACTATTTAACCGAAAAGGTTCCTTTATCAAAAAGTGGTCACTTCTCTACTGGTCGCACGTGAGACCGTCGTACAAAAGAATTTGAAAAAAACTTAAGGACTGATAAAATTATACAGGAAAAGTAATTTTGAAAATCTATAATTAAACAAATGAATAAAAATATTTAATTTTGAATTTTTAAAAAAAATGAGAGACTCAGACGAATATATTAGAGGATTTACAATGATAATAAATTAAAGACATAGCTTGATAAAAACCCTATTTCTCCCTTGTGTTCCATTTAATTGTTATCATTTGTCTTTTGCAGGTTTGTTGAACATTTTTTTTCGTTAATATCGTATTTGTAAAAATTATACGGAGTATAATTTTACGATTTTTAATATGCTCATTAAGACGAATTAAACAAGATCTCACATAACTATATTTTATGTTGAGTATTGAAAATTATTTTGAGAATGCTCCTCACTTATGAAAAGTACAAAATGCAAATAATAACTATTGACCGGAACGAAGAAAGTATATTTATTTCTTTTTAGGATATATTAGTTATAAATTATAAATTATAAATTGGCATAAATACCCACACTTTATGCAAAATGTAGGTGATTTCCATGTACACGTTAGTGATTTTATGTTTGGATGTTCCAAAATCAACTCATCTCCTCTTCTAATAAGGCTCATTACTACATTATTTACTATTGTATTAAGTAGTGTATTTAGTGAAGCCATTGGGCTTCATCTTCCTACGTTTGGCTTGGCCCTCCTATTGTATTTATACCCATTGATGTTGAATGAGAATGGCAAGGCATTATCTCATACCTAATATGTTGTGTTAACATGGTATCAGATGACTTTCACAAATAAACATCACTAAAGCATTTTGTTCATCCTCGTCATGACTAACGACGACGGAAAAAGTACAAAAATCGAGCCTACATCCCCGTACTATGTCGGCCCAAACGATAAACCGGGCGACATAATTACCACCGTTCGTCTAACGCTCAACAACTTTGATGCTTGGGCATACTCCGTTCGTACTGCGTTGAAGGCCCGTCGGAAATACGACTTCCTCAATGGCTCCCTCAACACGCCGGAACCACCGTGCACAACGGATGACCGGGAAACTGTTCAATCCCTCCTTGTTTCGTGGCTCATGAACACAATCGATTCTGAGGTAAAATCTCTCCTGCCTAATTACGAGGATGCAAAGCGTTTGTGGGACGATCTCCATGAACGATTTAGCATCGTCGATGGCCCCAAAATTCAACAACTTAAATCTGATTTACAAGACTGTCGTCAGTCTGAGGCTATGAGCGTCGCCGTTTATTACGGGAAACTGTATCAATTATGGGACGAACTTGATAAGTATAAACCGCTTATTGTGTGTAAATGTGATAACAATGTTGGTAAAATAACACAGTGATAGGAGGGAGTCTGATCGTCTTCACAAATTTTTAATTGGTTTATTACCCAATTTCTATGGCTCCCTTCGCACGGTCTTGTTGTCTCAATCACCTCTGCCCACCCTCCACCGTGCGTTCAACCTGATTTCTCAGGAAGAACGAGTTCGTGGTTTCAACCGCCCCACACCCACCGTGTCTGATGTTGCATCATTTGTGGTTCGGTCTGCTTCTCCCTCACACACGGTGGCCCGACACCCCTCTCAAATGTCCCGGTCTGAAAGGCAGAGGTTAGTATGTTCTTATTGCACTCGTCGCGGTCACGATCGGAGCATGTGCTTCGATCTCCTTGATGAACGCCCCGACTGGTGGTATGATTTAAAGGGCATCCCAAAACCACAAAAAGGGGGTTTCGGGAGAGGGGGCAGTAATAGCCGTGGTGAGTCTGGCCGTGGGGGTGGTAGAGCAGGTGGGAATCGGAACGACAATGGTGTTAAAACTGACCTCAAGGCAGAATCCAGTAATGTTGTGCACACGGTTTCTGTTGAAGGGAATGGAGATAGCGTGACAGTTTACGGAACCCCTGCTCATAATTTTTCAGGTAAATGGATTGTCGATACCGGGTGTTCGCACCATGTCACGGGCAACTATAATATACTAACCAATGTCAGACAGGTGCCCAGCCGAGTGGTTGGCCTTCCTGACGGCACGCAAATCAAGGCTTCGATTATGGGATGTGTCACTCTCACTAATACGTTATCTATTAATCCCGTCCTTTATGTACCAAGTTTACGGTGTAATTTAATTTCTGCTTCGCAATTATGTGATGCGCATGATTATGAGGTTGTTACTAATGCCCAATCTTTTATTATACAGGACCGTCTTACGAGAGTGGTGATTGGCACGGGTGACAGATTGGATGGACTATATTACCTTCGGCAAGATTCGTCTATCCTAGACGGAAATATTAATGTGGACTCCTCGATTTTTTTGTGGCATAGTAGACTCGGACATCCGTCCGAAAAAGTTCTGAAGCTTCTTCCGTTTGTTAATAAAAATAAAGACAATTTGATTAAACCTTGTGAGGTTTGTCACCGTTCCAAACATAGCCGTACCAGTTTTCCATTAAGTTATAATAAAAGTAGTTGTGCCTTTGAACTTGTTCACTGTGATCTTTGGGGACCGTATGATCCTTCGTCGTCCCGTGGGGCACGTTATTTTCTCACTCTTGTCGATGATTTTTCTCATGGTGTTTGGTTATTTTTACTAAGGAATAAAACCGAGGTGTATGGAAAATTTACTCATTTTTCAGCCATGATTGCTCGTCAATTTTCTGCTGCGATCAAAATCGTTCGTAGTGACAACGACACGGAGTTTAATTGCCTCAAACCTTATTTCAGTGAACATGGCATAATTTTTCACACCTCATGTGTTGGTACGCCACAACAAAATGGCCGAGTCGAGAGGAAACATCAACACATATTAAATGTGGGCGGTGCCTTGCGTTTTCAAGCCGGGTTGCCCATTAAATTTTGGGGAGAATGTGCTTTAGATGCGGCTCATCTTATCAATCGTACTCCATCCGTCCTTCTTGGAGGTATCACACCTTATGAAATGTTATTTAAATTCCTCCCCCATTTAATCTTCTTAAAGTCTTTGGCTCTCTTTGCTTTGCTCACAATCAACGGGCCAAAACTGATAAGTTTGCTAGCCGTAGTCGCAAGTGTGTGTTTTTGGGTTACCCTTCCGGTAAAAAGGGATGGTATTTGTATGATCTTGACACTCGTGAGTACTTCGTATCCCGTGATGTTTGTTTTCTATGAAAACCAATTTCCCTTTCTTCACATGCTTGCCCCACCCACTTTGGCTCCTGTGTCCCCACCAAACGATGTTATTATTGACTGGGAAGACACTAACCACTCCATCCCCTCTACAAATGATCAGCCTGAAATAAACAGTGGAGGCACGGCTGATTTTTGTGACCCCACGGCAAGGGGGGTGTCTGAACCCGAACCCGATCCTGGTTCGGCTGAAGTTCCCGAGGCCACGGGTGTTGCTCCCACCTCGACAATGGAGAGTACGGTTCCAGTTATGGGACGAGGACATCGGATTAAAATACCAAACACCAACTTGAGGGACTATGTGGTTGAGTCTTCGGTTCGGGGTCATAATAGTCCATCATCCAATCATGTTCATGTCTCCGTGTCACCACCTCTCTCAGGTATACCATATCCTCTTGTAAATTATGTAAATAGTAATAAATTTTCTATTGCACATTGCACTTACATGGCAGCTCTCTCGGCTCACAAAGAGCCTCGTTCATTCAAAGAAGCAGTAAAAGAGGAAGGATGGCGTGAGGCCATGACATCGAAAATAAAAGCCCTTATCGAGAATGGTACGTGGACACTAGAAACTCTCCCCCAAGGAAAGAAAGCCCTTGGTAGCAAATGGCTGTATAAAATCAAGTACAAGTCTGACTCGACCATCGAGAGGCTAAAAGCTCGATTAGTCGTCTTCGGCAATCACCAAACAGAGGGTGTGGACTATGATAAACTTTCGCTCCTGTGGCCAAAATGAGCACCGTAAGGACATTTCTTGTCGTAGCGGCAACAAAAAATTGGGTACTCCATCAGATGGATGTGCACAATGCCTTTCTTCATGGGGACCTCAATGAAGAGGTTTACATGCGTCTGCCTCCAGGTTTTCGTTCCACTACTCCAGGTATGGTATGCCGTTTGCGAAAATCTTTGTACGGATTGAAGCAGGCACCACGATGTTGGTTTGCCAAATTAGGGGTGCATTGAAAAAATATGGGTTCACTCAAAGTTACCATGATTATTCTCTCTTTGTTCTTGTTAAAGGGCCTATTCGTTTAACTGTTC
Source organism: Heliosperma pusillum (assembly GCA_022085475.1). Classification (NCBI taxonomy): domain Eukaryota; kingdom Viridiplantae; phylum Streptophyta; class Magnoliopsida; order Caryophyllales; family Caryophyllaceae; genus Heliosperma; species Heliosperma pusillum. Next base: position 31,045 of record JAIUZE010070373.1, read on the forward strand.
TTGTTTATGTGGATGATTTGATTGTTGCGGGAAATGATATCGTATCTGTTAATACTTTCAAAGATTATCTTCACACGTGCTTTCATATGAAAGATCTGGGACCGTTGAAATATTTTTTGGGCATCGAAGTGGCCCGCAATCCCGACGGTTTGTTTTTATGTCAAAGAAAGTATGCTCTTGATATCATTAGTGAAGTTGGCTACCTTGGGAGCAAACCCGCTAGTACTCATGTTGAGCAGAACCATCATCTCGGTCGTTCTAACGGTCCATTACTCGATGATCCTGAATCATACCGTCGATTGGTGGGCCGCTTAGTCTACCTTGCTGTCACTCGTCCCGACCTCACTTATGCTGTTCATATCCTGTCTCAGTACATGCATGCTCCCACTCATGCTCATTGGGATGCTGCTCTTCGTGTTGTGCGTTACTTGAAGGGAACTCCGGGTCAAGGCATTTTGCTTCGTTCTGATGCTGAACTGAAGCTTGTTGGTTGGTGTGACTCTGAATGGGCCGCGTGTCCTTTGACCCATCGCTCTCTCACCGGGTGGATTGTGTTTCTTGGCTCCTCCATTGTGTCATGGAAAACTAAGAAACAACCCACTGTTTCTCGTTCCTCTGCTGAAGCAGAATATCGATCTTTAGCTGCTGTGACATGTGAGATCAAGTGGCTGACTGGTCTTTTATCTGATTTGGGTGTTTCCCGTTCCGCTGCTGTCACTATTTCTTGTGATAGTCAATCGGCGTTACATATTGCGAAAAATCCTGTGTTCCACGAGCGAACTAAACACATCGAGATTGACTGTCATTTTGTTCGTGATGCCATCAAGGATGGACTGATCGCTCTGTCCTACGTTCCTACCAGTACTCAACTTGCCGATGTTCTTACTAAAGCCCTAGGGGCTTCACAGTTCATTTTATTGATTAACAAGTTGGGCATCTATAACCCGTATGCTCCAACTTGATGGGGGGTAATAAGACTCATTACTACATTATTTACTATTGTATTAAGTAGTGTATTTAGTGAAGCCATTGGGCTTCATCTTCCTACGTTTGGCTTGGCCCTCCTATTGTATTTATACCCATTGAAGTTGAATGAGAATGGCAAGGCATTATCTCATACCTAATATGTTGTGTTAACATCTCCCCTTATGTCGTTTTAAATTTAGTAGATAAATCTTATTTTTATCTATATATTAAACTAAAATTCAACTTGTTTGGATCCTTTTTATATATGCAAAATATATCTTGGTTTCATTTGATTGGGGATTGGGCAAAGAAGTTTACGTCTCCAATAGCCATTTATAAGTCGAGGTGAACAATACCTGAGAGAAAAATGAGAGAAAATTACTCCCTTTGTCCCGATCATTTGTTTACCATTTTAGGGTGTCTCATTCATTTATTTATCTTTCTATATAAGTTGGTAGTGTATGAGTAATTTGATCCCCCAATAGAACTATTGTCAACTTGTCATCTACCAAATACAAGTACAAATGATCCCCTACCATTTCCTAAATAATTGTGCCAAAAACAAAGGTAAACAAATGACCGGGACGGAAGAAGTATATGAGATCTGAACTTTTTCTTAGTCCTTTTCTGTATACTTTTCTTCAACCATTGCTTCTATCACTTTGTCCTTAATCATCTTCTTCCTTCTTCAAGAAGAAATTTGATTTCTTGTCCTTTTTTTTTTCTTAGTCAATTAATGGAAAATATCAGTCTTTCTTTCTTGATTGTCACCTTTTTAAAGAGTAAACTTTAACACAAATTCTCATTTGTGACGGACACTATCCGTCGCAAGCTTAAGACGGATACCATATTCTCTCACAAAATCCCATCAAGGGTGAGTGGAGAAGCACATGGGGGGTGCCCACCTTGTTCCCTCTACCCATTTCCTCTCACAAAATACCCGTTACAAGATCCGATCCGTCGCAAGCAAGACCTACTGAAACTTTAATTACTCTCAATTTTAATATAGTAGAACTCTTTTTCAGTGTTTATGTATTGGTTAAAGAAAGTTTAAATCAAAAATTTAATAGAAATATTTCAAAAGACTAACTTCAAAAAGTGATTATACAAAATCATTGTTAACCTATTGATCTTAGAATTATATCTATTGATGAAGAATATGTTTGGAGTGTTTAGTACAGATTTTTGAAATTTGAAAGGGGTTTTCTTGTTTCCTCTTTAGTGTTATTTGTGAAACTTTGCAAAAAAAATTTTTTAAAGTATTCATTTTTAGTTTTTGTCCTTTTCTGGGATTTAAAGTTAAATACTTTTCCGAGAAAAGTATCATTTGTACCTCATTTTATTTGTCGGTTGCTTTAAGGTAAATGAAAAATCTTCGATTTTCAATTACCGTTCTTATCCGCCAGGATATTATATGTTGATTTACGATTAACCTAGTTTTTTTATCTTATCAAAAAACCAAAAATAGCCATTTATAAGTCGACGTGGATTTTGTCCCGATGAACGTACTATGAGATTAAACATGACTATTACCAATTATTTACCTTAACTCCGACCAATTTTGGCCAAACAATGGGTCCACCTGAACAGCGAAACTAGGCTTGTATTCTAGTCAGGATTATCTAACCTCGGCTTCCACATTATTATGGATTACTCTTTAACCACCAAATCATGGGAATTTCTATATACAAGATTAGCCCTTAATTAAATGCACTGAATACATTAGCTGTGCGATTTACTATGCATTTAATACTCGCTGTGTAGTAGTCCGCAGAAAATATTTCAGTTACAGTTGGTGAGAGATAGACTCTCAATTAATTTGGGGACCCAATTATTAATCACAAGATAAGGACCACAACTTTCAGATTTTTTTCCAATAAAAACCTTAACTTGACTATAATACAGTTAAAGATCTTATAAAGTTATAATTTGTGATAGTCATTATGCGTCACAAACTTGCGATGAGTCGGATCCCTCTCATAAGCTTGCAAGTGGGAGGACAAGTGGAAAACCATTGATTTCTCACTTGCTTTCCCACTTGCACACTTGTGAGAGAGATCCGACCCGTCACAAGCAAGACTAATTGTTTATTCAGTTAAGGAACTATTGTAAGAGTAGATCACTGATAATAGGTCTTACATTAGTAAGGAACTAAGGATAGATGTTTAGATAAATATAATTTGGTCGTTTAATTCACTCAGTTGAGGCATAACAATTGATTTTTCTATTCAATGCACTTTTACCTCATCAATAATGAAGGACAACCTTGAGATAACAGTCAAATTTTGACCGAGTTATTGCTCAGCTCTTTAACTGTACAAAATAGAAGTTAGTTCCTTAACGGAAAAAAATGTAATCGTTTAGATCCTTACCTTACCGTTAGCCCGTAAATATCTACATTTAATCGCATAATAATCAACAGTGTATTCAAAATAAAGTGTTATCTGTTTATTATTTGATTTGTTTATTTTTAGGATTAAACGAGGCGGAGGAGATGGAGCAGACGATAATACCTGAAAGTAACCCCAGTTGGAGAGAGCAGAGCAGAGCTTTTCAAGTTCAGCATCGGCGACAGCGGGAAGCGATGAAAAGAGGAGTGAAAAATCAACAAGAAGAATGTCCCTCCATTGTTCAGGAACATCCATACCTTTGGAAAGCTCATCTTCATGAAGGAATTCTTGTGGTACTTTTCCTGTTTTTGCTACCTCTTGAACTATACTTTTTTCTAATTCTACTTTCTCGAACTTACTCTCACTTTTTGCCATGTTAATTACCGAGTAGTCCACCACTATACTATGCGTCTCTGATCAACTCACGGCCTAATATTTTCTGTTGAGAGACAATATTTATTATGTATTGTGTGATGCTGTGACTCTGATACTAACATCTTTCTACACATTTCTATGGCTCATGTTCCTCGTGTGCCCACACCCTTTATTTTTCACAAAAAGGACGAAAGAAATATATATATGCCTCGGCCTGCTGTCTCCCTTCTTAGAACCTATTTTTGTTCACAAATACTCATTTAAGACAGCATTATCCGTCACAAGGTAAAGACGGATAGTGTCACTCTCACAATATACAAGTTTGGAAGGCTGGAAGCAAATGAAGAGGCAGATGGATCCCCCACTTGCTCTCCCACTTGCATATTGCGAGAGTGACCCTCTCCAATTTCACCTTGTCACGGATGATGCCCGTTTTCAGTGAGAAAATGTTCTAGTAATTGCAAACTCTACTAACCATTTCAACTTGTAATTGCAACTTGTAATCCAAATTTTCTAGTAGTTGTAAACTCTACTAACCATTTCAACTAGTAGTTGCAACTTGTAATCCTTATTTTATGACAGCTAGCAACTATAATTGGCCATGTTGCTTCTCATCCATAAGACTATAAGAGTGCTTTGTGCTCCTTTCTCCTTTCTCCTTTCTATACAATTCCTTTCGTATTCATATACTTCCTCCAATTTTACATGTTGTTTCCTTTTTCTATTTTGAGCTAAGCGTGGTGATATTCCCTCTTTCCTTATTTGTGAATAGTTGTGTGATCTAAATTTAATTGAATGTGAGGTAGTGTGTTTTGTGTGGTACAAAGTGATTTCCTTAATTCTTGTTTCCAAAAGAAAAGGGAAAAACATGTAAAATTGGAGGGAGTATATTTGTAATATTCCCTCGTATTTTCTAAGATCTTTCATATTTCCTAAAACAACAAATTCACTAAGATATTCCATTTTCCTTATTATTTGTCCATCATTTGTGGTTATAAATTATAACAACTTCTGATCCCACATTTTCTTTATTACTTTCATTTATATCCACATATCATCATACTACTAAATATTTGTCCAAAACAAATGTGGAATAACATAGAGAATATGAGGGGGTATTTCAATAAAAATTGTTCACCGAGATTAGGGTTTGCGTTATTTTATATTTTCAATTTATCTTTTGACAACTTTTAGTAATCCCAATTTGCCATGTATTCACGATTTTGTTATTATAAATCTCATTCATAAAAGTTGATTTGGTGTAACTCTGTAGTTATTTAAAGTTTTTAATTGGTCTCATGTAAGACACTTTTATAAAAATAAATTTATTTACTGTAGAACCATTAATTGGTAACCACCTTTTGTAAGGATTGTGATACCCCGCGGTTACACAACAAAGTAAACACATGGATTGTAGCGGAAAAATGCAGAATTTAAAAACATTGAAAAAGAAAAGCGCGAATGCCACTAAATCATACTCCCTCCCTCCAACTCCACATTACACATTTGTACGGATTGTGATACCCCGCGGTTACCCAACAAAGTATACACATGGATTGCAGCGGAAAAATGCAGAATTTAAAAACATTGAAAAAAAAAACGCGAATGCAACTAAATCATACTCCCTCCCTCCAACTCCACATTACACATTTCTCTTTTAGACATTATTCACAGGTAAGAATAATTTTTCAATTTTCGCCTAATGCATAAGAGAAAATATATTCAAGTGCGATCTTATTTGATTCGTCTTTAGGAATACATTAAAAATATCTAACTCGTATAGTTTTTGAAAATACGTAGCGAAATATATTTACGACGCAAAACACACGTTGGCAAACGTGAAAAAGCAAATGTGTATTGTGGTGTTGAATTGAGGGAGTAGAACAAAGACTTAACTTTAAGAAATCTTTTAAACGAATCACAAATTAAATTAATGCAAGGGACCTCAACCCCTTGAATACAACACAAATACGATAATAAGCACTACTATAAAACCACAACGTGAAGGTCAATTGTTGTAAGTACAATCATCGCTAGCTCACTCGTCCAAACCCCAATTAACCACTAACCTGAAACCTGTTCATTCATTAAAAATCAATGCCACAATCAGTAGGGAGTAACTCGGGGTTCTCTCAGCCATATTACAATACACACATAAACAAGAACAATACAAGCATATTTGAATGTAAGTAAGTCAATTAGATTGCATAAGATGAAAATAAATAGTAGTTAATACATCATGTGATCATAGCCAAATAAATAGCCTAACATATCTGAATCATGTGAGTACAAATAGAAAGAAGAGTAACAATCATCATCAAGATAAGTCATATTGATACTAAGTGACTTGCATCTCACTCCTTGTGATCAATAGGATCCAAAGACTCATACAAGGAAGACAAACCCAAAAGAACAACCAAACCAATGTGACTCACAATACTTATCAAAGAACGACACATAGTAAAGGAGGCACGGGACACACCATCCAAAGAATCCAAGACACACTCTCACGGTAAATGGCGCGTGCAAAGTATGCGAAAGTAAGCAAGACAAGACCAGACTCAATCCTCCTAGTAAGACGTCGATCATATACGGTCGTAGTCTAAACCTGGATCCAGAATCTCGGGATGAAAGTTTCCTAATTCGACACATGGGAAAAAAATTGCATCCGAGACTCGCTTCATGGCACACACACCGTAACCAACGGTCGAGTAACCTTAAATCAGCAACATAATACACATACCGTAACCAACAGTCCAATGAGGAGCGGATGAGTACTCTTACACCAGCAACATGACAGACATACTGTAACCAACGTTCCGAAAAAAAATAGTAACCTCAATTCGGCAACATGACATACATACTGTAACCAACGGTCCGAATGAAGGCAAAATAAAGTCAAGCAAGTAAATAATGCACAATTACACCACCTCGCATGAGTGCAACATCTGACAGTCGGGTCGACCAACGCTACTCGTTTGCCTCTGAAAAACATCGTCACGCCTACAATACCTTATTAGATGAATACTATAGATAGATGCTTGGTTAATGGCATGCTTATATGTCCGAGACACAAAACACAAGTACCCGACTCAGTGATATCTGAACATGATCGAGCACTACCCAAACTCATCCTTCAATCACACCGTACTCTCCCACTTAGACCTTTAGTCCAACAATTAATGAGGATAAACAATAATGAGAGTATCTCAACTCTAGCACACATAATTCAAATGACCATCCATGATAAACATGACATACATAGGTGAAAAATCCAAAAACCGACATTATACATGTGATTGCCGCATAACCTTATATTTTCACGATTAAATATTTGTTTAAAACAAAATAATATTCAAATTTTTTAATTGTTGTTGATGTAATGGCAGGTTGAGTTGGATTCAATGGAATACATTATTGGACTAAAAGGAGCCTCCAAATGTGATAGGGTTGTTTCTTTAACATTTGAAACAAATTTTGACAAGTATGGACCTTTTGGTCGTGTTCCTAATGTTTGGAGACCCAAAAATTTTAGCTTTCGATTTGGACCTAGAAATCATTTTGCTGGATTTTATGGCACTTTTTACTCTACTAATCTCTCATTCATTGGTGTTTATGTTCGCCCAAATTTGGGAGAAGGGGCTTAAATTAGGCGATGGTAATCAGTGGTGGATCTAGGGGGGGGCTAGCAGAGGCGGTCGCCCCCCGGCGGATGAAAATTTTGAAGTTTTAGTTAAAATTTTCGAAATTTTTTTAAATGTGCCTTATAAAATTAGTCGTTCGCCCCCCCTAATTTCAAATCCCGACTCCGATACTGGTAACGTTAAACAGAAAACGTACTCTACCACTCATTTTGTGAGAGCATCAATTTAGTGATTGGAGTTTTATCAGGTGTTCTTCGAGTGTTGGAGTACATCTTCGAGTTGTAATATAATCGACTTAGATATATAAGGGTTTGTTTTCCGTTTTCCAATTTTGTTTTTTTAGTATTGTGGTTCAATGGATGTATCTTTGTAGGTGCCCTAGTGTGTTGGTTGGATTATTGTTGATCGCTCCTTGTTATGACAATGTTTTGTGTTTAATGTAAGATCCATTTCGTTTTTTCAGATTGTTACATCAATTCGTCATTGGCTTATTTTTAATTTAAGTTCGTGCTTCATAATAATTCCATGTCTTAAACCAAAAATCTTTTGTAAGACTTGCATCGTTACATTTCATAAGTTAACAACCTATCTACGTGGAATTTATTGTGTTGTCCTACGGTTGCATGTTTTTATCAATTCTCTTCTAGCTGTAATCCCTTATATCAAACTTACCCGCTTGCCAGGTCTAAGCTCATGCATCCTTGTCGGACATTTTTTTTTTTTTTGACAAAAGTAAACTGTGATAAATTTAAAAGTCTTCTACAGTACGAACCCCGGAGTACGGGAGTCCTTTATACTACTAGACAACCAACTAACAGAACTAACAGTACAAGATAGTGAAACGGAAACATTAAGACGACATTTCTTGTAGGGAGGATGGTATAAGTCGTCAAAATGGAACAGGTCCGGCTCCTTCCTTTTGATCTGCATATCCGCTGCATCAATCTTGGTGTACCTGCAAAGAAATTTAGAGAAACCAACAGAGACCGAAATTCTTTTCTTCAGTCGAACACTATCCTGGGTCGCTCGACTTCGGTGTTGGATCTCGTGCACCTTACGTCCAAAACTCTTGGTCCTACTTTCCTTAACTGCAACAAATTGAAACTGAACGGCAGAAACTTTACTGACTTGAGCAGATCCCGATAATATTCGCTTCTTTTTATCAATTCGGAAAATCTCGTCCTCCTGAATCACAATATTAGTCTTGAGGACGTCGACATGATGATGAGAATGCTCCCTAGGTGCTGGAGAAGTAAAGGGAACTTCTGCTTGCCCTGAAAATTCATTCAGGGGAGTGGATGGTTTTAGGAATGAGGGGGCGGACCCTCATGAAAGACATGGATCTTTGGTGAAAGAATTCCAAATTTTTCCCTTGAAGTAAATCTTCGTAACCTTGTGAGGAGAGGTTTAATTTGTTGTGAGCATGTTTTTTGTGGGAAAAGGAAAAACTTGTGGGAAAGGTTGAAGAAGTATCAGAGGTATCACATTTAACCTCAGGAGGAAACAATGGTTCAACTTCACGAAACTCTTCAAGATCCATGGTACTACAAGTACTACTATTAACGGCACCCTGATCATTATCGGCCACAATACCAACCGTGTTGTCGTCTAGTTGCAGACTACTACAGGATGCAACCTCACACTTATCAATCATATCATTCGAAAAAAGAGGTTTCTTACCTTTGTTCGAAAAACCCAATGGGTCGAAAGGAGAAGCAACTCTTTTCCCATTAGGATTCATCAACAGTCTATCTACCACTACAACAAGTTAACGTTTGGCATCTTTATTGTTAGGATCTAGTTGTAGGGCATGCTCAAAATCCTTCAAAGCATTCGTAAGAAGATTTTTCTGCGAAAACGCTAGCCCTCTACGATAGAGGGCCTTCACATTGCAAGAATCAAGTTTTAAAACCAAGTTACAGTAACTACAAACTTGAGTATAATGCGAAAGTTTCAATTCACATGCAGCAAGGTTAAGGACAAGTGAAAGGGCTAGGGAAGAGGATGACTGCAAATCATTAGAAGTCGATGAGAAGCCCACCAAGCAGAAAGGTTAAGGGCAAATTTGTAAAAAGTGATAGCTAGAGAAAAATTCCCTTCTTTGAAAAATGAATTGCCCCATTCTTTTATCTTGTGAATGCCGAAAACAGATGGCTCCCCCATGCTCATGATTCACCCAAGCAAATGCTCGTGTCCTCAAAGTCATCACAGTCTAAAAAAAACTCACTAAGACTAATCAAAAGTAATTGATAATCCATGGAAACCGGAAAAGCAAACCAAAGGCTTAAAGAGAAAACTAAAGAACAAAAAGGAAAAAGTTAACAAAGCTTAACACGAGAGAATGCTTAACACGGAAGTTAAGGAGACTACTACAACCGCACAACCGCCACGACGCCAACCCAACCGAATCACCAACAAACACGCCCTTCAATCAAGGAAAGCAACAACCTCCAACCAAGGTTACCAGACTCAAGAAAATTCATAGTCTATCAACCTGAAAGACCAAGATCACCATTCTTCAGAATAACCAAACTCAGCATAAACAAGTCTAGCCTAAGATCACATCCATGAACGGATATATCATCGACGCTCAACATCGCATCAAAAGGAAAACAACATGGTTCAAGGAAAATTAGATTATCATATCCACCCTTGAACAAAGAACAAAGCCCTGACAATCGGCTCCAAGAGCAAACCTAAAACCTGAACACAGCCACCTAAACTGAACTCTTGTCAAAGCACGAAGATTGAATTCACGGGATTGCACATTCGACATATCAAAACTGAACTTACGCAAAGCTCATACTTGCTCAGAGAGATAGTCAATTAAAATTGAGCGATTCGATGTACGAATAACCCTCAACAGCAAGGAAGATTAAAATGATCTGATGGCCAAACAACCGGCCACCTAAAATCCGCTGGTGGAGTCGATAAGAGATTGAAAAGGAAACTAAACCTGGAAAAAGGAAAGAAACCTGCCATGGAAAGCGCAAGCCCGGTACTAACTTTGTCATCGCCAACTGAGCTTTGTTCTTGAATTTCAGAAGCATCATCTACCCAGCGAAGGCTCGAATCAAATTCCGTAGGCCAAAGGAGGTTGAAGAAAAGATTTTTAATTTTAAGACCACAAAGAAGCAATAAAGCTATGATCGAGGACGGAACCGCCGGAGACAGGCCCCATAACGGTCCCATCTCCGGCGGTGATGAAACGAATTAGGCGGCGGGGGCGGCGGCGATGGTAGTAGATCAAGAGAACTTAAAGGGGAAGGAAAATTAGAAAGAAAGGGACATTAATACCCTCTTTAGTAATTCCCGAACTCTTTGTTCGGTATCGAGGATCATTGAAATAAGCAAAAATACTATTTCTAAGGAAAATACCATTTATGGGTATTTCAAGCGAGATACCGTCGAAAAGGGACATTAATTCTTTTTCTCGTTCTTGACTCAATTGAAATTGAAATGGAATGATTAATCTATTTTTTCGCCCCTTTGCCACTAAATCAGAGTTTTTTGCAGGATATATGTGATTACAATGACCCATTCCATTAAGTTCTGAATAATTCGGACTCCTATGTTCTTTTTTACTAGATTTTTTAATAAAAGGATCCAAAAATTTATTTTGTACTTGATCATTAGTCATTGAGAAGTTATAATTTATTTGTTCGAAAGAAAGAGAATTCGCGGTCGTTTGATCTTGATCCTTGTGGAGTGAAAAGGAGACTACACTGGATCTGTATGGCCTTCCCGACAATATCCATAAACGGCTTGCTTTTAGTAAGAGATGAACATTACCATATGTAAATTCGGGTGCATGATACACATCGGTACTCCAGTGCATTTCTCCTTTTGAATCAGAATAAATATGTTTTCGAACTTTTTCCTTAAAATTCAGAATCGATGCCCCCGCACGAATTTCAGCAATAACTTGTTCCGATTCAACATATTGATCGTTTTGAACTAAAAGAAAACTTTTTGGAGGAATATTCACATTATATAGACTATCTTCGCTCTCAATAGTGACATACAAGTCTATATAACATAGAAAGGCAGGGTGTCCATGACGTGTACGTGTGGGATGCACCAACTCCTCATTAAATTTAATTTTGCCGTTATAAGGGGCTCGTACATGTTCCGCAGTACCCCCTGTGAATACTCCGCCCGTATGAAAAGTTCTTAATGTTAGTTGAGTACCGGGCTCCCCAATGGATTGACCTGCAATAATACCTACAGCTTCTCCCAATTCGACCAGGTCGCCGTGAGTAGGACTTCGGCCATAACATAATCGACAAATCCAAGACGTACTCCTACAAGTAAAAGGAGTTCGAATGGCTATTGGTTGGGTTCGAAAGGTTATGAATCTATTTACAAGCTCAATCCCGATATCTTGATTGCGAGTCGCAATGCATCGCGAACCCAGATATATATCGTCTGCTAATACACGGCCTATTAATATTTGGGTAAAAATTCTTTCCGGCATCCTGCCGTTTATAGGACTTACAGAAATACCCCGAATGGTGCCACAATCTATCCTACGTACAACAATATGTTGAACTACTTCAACAAGCCTGCGCGTAAGATATCCCGCATCTGATGTTCGTACAGCGGTATCCACAACCCCTTTGCGGGCTCCGTAGCAAGAAATTATATATTCTGTTAAAGAGAGTCCTTCGCGTAAATTGCTTTGAATAGGTAAATCAATCATTTGTCCTTGTGGATCAGACATTAATCCTCTCATACCTACTAATTGATGTACTTGAGAAACATTTCCTCTAGCTCCCGAAAAAGACATTATATGGATTGGATTATAAGGGTCAGTCATCCTAAAATTAGGATTCATTTCTTGTCGTAAATATTCACTTGTAGAATACCATATTTTGATGGATTGGCGTAATTTTTCTACTGCGTGGATGTAACACCCGGAAATGTACCCTATTTTTCTAGTAGAAATATTTTACGAAATCTTTTCAGTAATTTTATGTTTTAATTAAGATTTTATGTTTCGAGTCGAATTTAGAATTTCCGAGTTCGTATTTGGAATTTCTGCGAGATTTTATGAAAATCCCGTCTTAAGGGGAGTTTGACTTTTCTTGACTTTTGAGTCGGGTTTGACTTTCTTGACTTTGAAACCGTCTTTGACTTTTTCCTTCATAACTCACACAACTCCCTCCCTTAACCTAATTTCTCATTCAAACACCAAAAACAAATATCTTCCTCCTTAAGAAACTTTCCCTCTTTGAATATCGATCTTTGAATCATCGTAACTTCTTCGTTACTTGATAGAATTCACGTAAGTTCGTCTCATTATTCTTCCCTTACCTTCCTCTATCCGTATTGATATTAAAATTATCGTCTTTCTCGCTTTTCAAGCTTTCCGTCTTTCTCAAGATGAACTTTATTCATCTTTTTACGATCTATTTGTAGGTGGTGACCTCCAAGATCCCGACAAAGACTATTTCCTTATAGAAGAGGAGCTTGACGATTAGTAGAGACGCTTAAAGGTAACGGTGAAGGGTTACTCGGTATCATTTACGTGTTTTACATGCTTTATATGCTAGGAATCGTATTTAGAATACGATTAGAAGCTTAGAAATCATGCTATGATTAATGAATGTTGTTATATGATGATTGTTAATGATGTATATTGATTGTTGATGATTATTGGAATTGATTTTTGAGAATTGAAATGGATTGAATATGCAAAGGAAGCTCACGGATGAACTGGGGTTCCTGGCCGGTCGACCGGCCGCCGGTCTTCAACCCGGCTGGGAACACATCAGTAACATCATTGAAATTTTGGGAATTTTTGTATAGGGTGCTCTGTGCCGGTCGACCGGCCGCCGGTCCACTGACCGGCCCAGACCTCTTTTCTCTGTTTTCTATGATTTTTGGTTTTTGCCCTGTGTTCTGAGCCGGTCCACCGGCCGCCTCCCTCCTGACCGGCCTGGAACACGGCTGTGTTCTTTTCATATAATTTCTAAAACTCGTAATTTATAATAGTTCGCATGATCCGTTTATCGTATAATTTTACGTAACGACTTATAATATTCATGTTTTGGATATATGATATTCTATTCGCTTGTATCACATGTTTCGTGACGGTTTTCGATATATCCCTCTTTCGAGTCGGTTTTACATATGTTATGAATTGAGCACTAATGATCATGTGCTTTGAACTCTCATTTCCCGGCTACACCTTATACTCGTTAGACTGGAATGTCGGAGCGATGGGGTGTATCCTTGATGCTTGTATGCATGTTTAGTGGGGATATGACGACGTTGTTAGGAGGCGAACGCAATGCGTTGGTCGACCCGACCGTCAAATGTTGTATACTTGCGAGGTGGTGTTATTGCATGTAGCGTACTAGCTTGACTTTTGACTAGAGATCTCTTTCCGCCTCTTTCGTGAATTGATCTACCGAATTTGGGGTACTCGGCATATATATTGTAAGTCCGTGTCTTGGATGTGGAACGTCTTACCACATGTCGAATCGGAACACGTCTTATTCCGAGAGTCTGGCCAGGTTTAGACTAGGACCGTATTATTATCGTCGTCCTACCGAGAGGATTAGAATCTTGTGTGTATGAAACGTCTTATCGTACATGGTTCCGGGAAACGTCTTATCCCGTGAACTTGTTTGTCTGGGTCATGAGTATACGAAACGTCTTATCGTATACGGTTCAGGGAAACGTCTTATCCTGTGGACTTCCATTGACTTGTCTTGCTCTTGTACACGATGCTAGTGCGTTTCATTTACCGTGAGAGATGTCGTCAATATATTGGTATGGTTGGATGAATGATTATATGATTGATCATTGAATGACTTGGTATTGTTTGTTTGTCGAGTCTCAATCTTATCAAGTATATGCCGCTAACGGTGAGATGTAAGCCCTAGTGAGTATATAGTTGCCTAAGGGTGTCTTTCCCGAGTCTTTGAATAACATGATGGTTTCGGAATTGATTTCCACATGATCTTACCATTATATATTGTATTGCCTATCTTTTCTTATCGTAACTCACATGTATATCTATATATGCATGCTCTACTTTTGTATTTCCTTATATGTATGTTAAAGGTGATATGGCTGGGAGAACCCGGAGTTACTCCCCACTGACTGTGGCGTTCATGTTTTTCATGGATGAACAGGTTGCTTGCATTGGATGACTTTTTGGATATGATATTTTGGGGTTCGGGTGTGAGCTAGCGGGCGTTTGTCCCTGGAAGTTTTCACCTCTAGACGATATTAGCTAGTTTTGCTAAACACTTGTTCTTTGCTAACATTTTAAGAGACCCCGTCTCTTTGTTGTATTTCCGTATTTAGTTGTAATATTTTGACACACCTCGTGTTATATATCTTGCATGTTTAAAGGTTTTTAAAATACCGTATTTCCGCATATTATTTCACATGCTTGTATGTTTTATATTTCCGCATTCGCGAGGGTTGTCACAGTTGGTATCAGAGCTTTGATCGCTCCCGTCGCACACACGTGAACCCTAACTTAAACTACTTGACCTTGAAATAATAAATGAGAGAGTTGGGTAGAAGTTAAGGACTTTAATTGGTAGTCTTTGTGTTTATGCTAATTGATAGGAGTAACTTAATTTGTTTGTGTTTCTTATGAAGATGGTTAGACCGCGATTAGCTGAGAACGTTATGATGGAAGCTCTTGCTCAAGTGCTGAAAAATCAGCAAGATGCAGCTTTAGCTCATGCCAACCAAGTTCCCCCTAGAAGGGAGGATAACCATCAGGGTGGCTATGCTTGGGTGGCGGGGCAAATTGCAAGGAGTAAAATTGTACCTTATGGTGGAGACCGGACCCTACAGAGTTATCCGGTTGGTTCCGTGAAATGGAGAAGCAGTTTGATCTATACCAAGTCCGAGAAGAGGACAAGGTTAGGATCGCAAAGCACTTTCTGGTGAGGGAAGCCGACAACTGGTGGGCTATTACAAGTGCCACCGCAACTCTTGAAGAGGACTTTAACTGGGCTTGCTTTAAAGCTCTTGTGGAGGGTAGATTTTATCCTAAAGAGCTTAAACAGCAAAGGCTCAAGGAGTTTATAGACTTTAAGCAAGGCAACCTATCCGCTCAAGAGTTTACTACGGAGTTTAATAAGCTTGCGCATTTCGCTCCGAGGCTTATTCGTGATGATGAAGACCGTGCATTCTACTACCGTAACAAGTTGAGTGCCGTTCTTCAAAGTAAGGTAAGGAGGAGCTCTACTTCTTTCGGGGAGTTGTATGATGATGCCCTTTGGGCGGAGAACTCAATGAAGGCCGTTAGAGATGAAGCGAAGATGAAGAATCACTCTCCTTCCCCCTCTTTCAATCCAAGGTCAAACTTCAATGACAAAAGATCCCTCGCTCCTTCTTCTTCTAATGCCTATGCTAACAAGAGGCGTTTCAATGCTCCCTCAAACTCCAATGCAAGATCACTTGCTCCTTTTCTCCCTCAAGCTATCTCAAATGCGGCTCCTAGGCCCAATGCTTTCCCTCAAGCTCAAGGACGAATGTGTGACGGTTGTAGGGGACCCGTTCATCCCGGAGTTGGATGCTATGATAGGCCCCTGTTTTGCTTTTTCTGCAAGAAGCCGGGTCACCGCTTTCGTGATTGCCCCGACCGTCAGAATCCCGCACCTGGTGCTAAAGCTAAGGGATCCATCTTTGTACTCAGCCGAGCCGAAGCTAATGCTCACCCGGAGATCGTGACTGGTAGGTTCTTTTCCTTAGATCAATTTCGTTTTCCTTCTCCGCTTTCATCTTTTCCATCAGATCGTAGTTCTTGCTTGATGCCTCCTAGTGTTCATAAGTATCATGTCCGTCTTCCATAATCTCTTGTGAGGTAGTTTTCTCTTTAGCTAATGTAAGGTTTAGTGGTTGTATTTTGATGATGCGCTAAGTATGGTACTTACCCACCCTATGGAGCTGGATTCATGTTTAAGTGACTATAAGGAATTAAGAATAAGTAGGTTGAACCTCTCTTGATGATTTTAGACTTTGAATCTTGATATTGTAATATCACCTTGAGGATCGAATAGATCGTAATGATAGTTTGTTGTTGTTAAGGATTATAGTGGTTGCTTTAAAGATTACTTGAGAGTTTATTACCCTTATATGTTGGACCCTAGCAATAATGTTTACTTTATGGAATTTGGACTTGGTGACCAATCTCGAAGAAAATTTTCATAAGCAAAGACCGATACATTTTGAGTTTTGATGGGTTAGATGATTTGATTAATTGAAGTATCGCCTTGTGTTTGGCAATATGTATGATTTGGAATTTGTACTCATTCTTTGTTTGAGGAATTGTGTTTTGACTTTTGTGGATGAAAAAGTCCTTGTAAATTTAGGATAATGGGTTTGAAGTAAATTGGATTAAAGGATTTCATGGTAAGTCTTTTACTTGGTGGTTGTTAGTGATCAGGTTTGCATAGATAAATATTTTGTTGATAGTTTCTAGTAAGAGTTTTAATGGAGCTAAGAAGATTGGAGTGCGTAGTGAAATTTCTATGTGGATTGTTAGTGGTGGAGTCTACCATACCGATGGACCTTAGAAGATTCTAATTGAATTTGAATAATTGGAAGTTGTTACTCGAAGTTTATGGTTATGAAATATTTTAGTAGGAATCTGATGATTTAAAATGTTGAAGATATTTTTTGCACTCTCTTGAGGACTAGTTTACTTGTGCGGTTAGTAAGGTCGAGTTGCGATCGACATTTGAATTTTTCATAGATGGAAGATAGTAATGTTGTTCATTCCTCTCTTTTCCCTCAATCTGACCCTTACTCAATCCGCTACTTTTCAATCCTTCCCCTTTCTAGTCCATTTTACTCGTTTGGACGTATCTCTTAGTATCACGATTTGTGATTTTGATGTTCGAGTTCGCTCTAAGTTCGTGTAATGTCTTCTTATTTTGATTCTATTCTTGAGAAAACTTTCAAATCTCCATATCGTAATCCTAATTTAATCTTTTTAAAATAGTTTAAAGATGGTTTGTGTACCCTCTTTTGGAGAAAGTAGATTTCTTTCCCTTTTATATTTGGATTTTGTGTTGGGTTGGCTGTTTGGGCTTGTTATTGGAGACGTCTGGTGACTAGTCTGACACTTACTAACACCTGTTTTGATTTTCGATTTCACTATTTCGGCATTGATTTAATTTTTGATAGCTAGAGTTCTCGTTCATGACGGGCACTCTTGTGATTCGTAAATAAAGTTTCTCACTTATGAAAAATTTACTTAAAGCGTTTTCGAGAAGAACATCATTTCATAAATGTTTTCCCTTATACAAGTTTTCGTGTTGATTTTGTAAACCGATTCGTGTCCTTGATACTTTTGTTTTCTACTCTCAAGTTTCGAGGACGAAACCTTTTAAAAGGAGGGGTGATTGTAACACCCGGAAATGTACCCTATTTTTCTAGTAGAAATATTTTACGAAATCTTTTCAGTAATTTTATGTTTTAATTAAGATTTTATGTTTCGAGTCGAATTTAGAATTTCCGAGTTCGTATTTGGAATTTCTGCGAGATTTTCTGAAAATCCCGTCTTAAGGCGAGTTTGACTTTTCTTGACTTTTGAGTCGGGTTTGACTTTCTTGACTTTCTTGACTTTGAAACCCGGCTGGGAACACATCAGTAACATCATTGAAATTTAGGGAATTTTTGTATAGGGTGCTCTGTGCCGGTCGACCGGCCGCCGGTCCACTGACCGGCCCAGACCTCTTTTCTCTGTTTTCTATGATTTTTGGTTTTTGCCCTGTGTTCTGAGCCGGTCCACCGGCCGCCTCCCTCCTGACCGGCCTGGAACACGGCTGTGTTCTTTTTATATAATTTCTAAAACTCGTAATTTATAATAGTTCGCATGATCCGTTTATCGTATAATTGTACGTAACGACTTATAATATTCATGTTTTGGATATATGATATTCTAATTCGCTTGTATCACATGTTTCGTGATGGTTTTCGATATATCCCTCTTTCGAGTCGGTTTTACATATGTTATGAATTGAGCACTAATGATCATGTGCTTTGAACTCTCATTTCCCGGCTACACCTTATACTCGTTAGACTGGAATGTCGGAGCGATGGGGTGTATCCTTGATGCTTGTATGCATGTTTAGTGGGGATATGACGACTTTGTTAGGAGGTGAACGCAATGCGTTGATCGACCCGGCCGTCAAATGTTGTATACTTGCGAGGTGGTGTTATTGCATGTAGCGTACTAGCTTGACTTTTGACTATAGATCTCTTTCCGCCTCTTTCGTGAATTGATCTACCGAATTTGGGGTACTCGGCGTCTATGCTTGACCGAGTCTTGGATGTGGAACGTCTTACCACATGTCGAATCGGAACACGTCTTATTCCGAGAGTCTGGCCAGGTTTAGACTAGGACCGTATTATTATCGTCGTCCTACCGAGAGGATTAGAGTCTTGTGTGTACGAAACGTCTTATCGTACATGATTCCGGGAAACGTCTTATCCCGTGAATTGGTTTGTCTGGGTCATGAGTATACGAAACGTCTTATCGTATACGGTTCAGGAAAACGTCTTATCCTGTGGACTTCCATTGACTTGTCTTGCTATTGTACACGATGCTAGTGCGTTTCATTTACCGTGAGAGATGTCGTCAATATATTGGTATGGTTGGATGAATGATTATATGATTGATCATTGAATGACTTGGCATGGTTTGTTTGTCGAGTCTCCATCTTATCAAGTATATGCCGCTAACGGTGAGATGTAAGCCCTAGTGAGTATATAGTTGCCTAAGGGTGTCTTTCCCGAGTCTTTGAATAACATGATGGTTTCGGAATTGATTTCCACATGATCTTATCATTATATATTGTATTTCCTATCTTTTCTTATCGTAACTCACATGTATATCTATATATGCATGCTCTACTTTTGTATTTCCTTATTGTATGGTTAAGGTGATATGGCTGGGAGAACCCGGAGTTACTCCCCACTGACTGTGGCTTCAATGTTTTTCTGAATGAAAC
>JAIUZE010070374.1:0-57682 GCA_022085475.1 Heliosperma pusillum
CTAGTCCAATTCCTCGATTAGTGAAAGCTCTTGATACTAACATGAGCATGTATCGCGGTATGGTTTAAGTCAATCGCTATCCATGCTTAGGCCTAGATAAGAACCTGGACCGTTCGTATTCGACGATTGGTCGAAATGGGTTGGGTTGAGTCTAGGAAGGCCGAATAAAACGACCTAAGAAGGTCGAGTAATGAAAGTCGATAGCTGTCTCGTACAAACTATTCCCTAATCTTATTCAAGTTTAACCATGGGTAACACGTAAGTGTATTATCCCCAGCAGAGTCCCCAAACTGTGATAAAGGGATTGGTGATCCTTACCAAAATATGGTAGACGGAGAACCACGGAGGGGCGCACTTTGATGGACAAGCGTAGAAATACGCATTTGTGGAGTCAACACCAATTTTTATGGGAAATTGAAACCCTTCAATTACTTTATGCCATGTCAAGACACAAAGTAATAACATGAACACTAAGAACTTGTTACCATTAGCATTCTCTGTCTAGAATGACTCTCGGGGATGCCAATGAACACGGATGTTCATATAGATCTGGAGTAAGGCGTGAGGGTACGTACTTGGAAGTTCTTTAATCGAACACCTAATCCCGCCCGCCTTGATAGCGGCCTCTTTTAATGATTAGAAATCGTTCGTAACTGATAAGTTATCGATTATTTGCATGCAATGCAACATTCATCATTTTCATCCTAGCATGTGAATTAGGCTATGACAATGAACATGTAATTAGAACTCAATTACGTCGAAATTGGGAGTTAGAAATAATTACATACGAAAGGCAATGAAATCTTACAATTACAATGATTAAAAATAAGGTTACATTGATTACAAAGATATGGAAGGATTAAGGGATTGCTTGTTGAATGTTGATTACAAAGATTACAAAGACTTACATCTAGCTTACTGCTCCTGTAATTGCTTGTTGAGATTTATTGCTAAAAGGTAAGTTAATCCTACTCGATTTATGTGTATTTGATTGATTGTTGTGAATTATGATATGATTGTGGCATATTGATTGGAGTTGTGTGATTGATTGATTGTGGTGTGACACATATGATGTTTGGAGTGGTTGTTTATATGGAGTGGTTGTGAGAACCGGCTCCATAAACCCCGTGGGTTGCTCTTCATCGCCCCACCATAAAGGAGACAGTCCACGTGGAAATGGCATGAGTCTGGGGGTGACCTGCTGTGGTCGGGCCCATGGTGCTTACATCATGCCTAGGACACGACGGTGTGCTACTTGATGGCACTTCGATTGGTGGACGATGTACTTTTTTGCCGGAGTGCGCTATTTGATGGCAGCAGATATGTGTGATGATGATTTTGTAATTCCTTGATATTGATTATGTACATGTAATGTGACAACCTGTTCGCAATAATGAAAAATCTAATTTGCAGCGGAAATACGCGATTTTAAAATCTTTTAAGGCAAAACGACGAATGTCGCTTTATTATTAAACCAAAACTTAGTCTAATTAATCATTTATACAAATTATAACTTCAATAAATACAAGGGATCCCGATCCCAGGATAAATACACAAGGATTAACTTACCTTTTTGCAATAAATCTCAACAAGCAATCACAAGAGCAGTAAGCTAGAGATCCTCTTCTACAAAGTCGCAACCTACAATATCATAATAATAACAATTAGTACTATGAAATACCAAGTCCTATGAAATATGACTAATTACACTATTTTAAGACTATTTTTCCCAATTCTAACATAAAGAAGATCAATAATCACAATCTAAGTCTCAATAACTCAAATCTAATGATGATAATAAATAAACTATGATCTACAACAATTTCCACCAATTTTCAGGTCTAACAACATCAATTCCATCATCTATAATCATTTCCTCCAATTTCTATCGAACATTAATAAACTAATCTCAAGATGATAATAATAATAATTTAATCTAGACATCATATAAGGATCAAATAACACTAATCTGTGCTAATAATCATTCTAAACACTAATAACTTACTAATAACACAAGATGATTAAGATAAAATGACAAGATACAAAATGAAGATCACTTACAAATCTTGGAAGAGATATGAGAAAGATTTAGAACAATGAATTCTTCAATGATTCCAATGAAACATGAAGAAGTAATTAGAGAGCAATTATTAATTAATTAGAGAGATATTAGATATTTAATGAGAGTTTATGTTACTGATGAGGAATTATGAGGAAACAAGAGAGAGAATATTCTTCTATATAAAGATAGGACCCCACACAGAATTAAAATAACAAACAACGGTTACAACTTTACTCGACTGAGTAAATCGCTACTCGGTCGAGTGACAAACACTCATTCGAGTGCATATAACCTTGACCGAGTGCAAAAAAAAACATGGTTCTTATCAAACTAACCACTCCGCAGAATGAACCTCACTCGCCCGAGTGCACTCTACTCGACCGAGAAATTACACTAATCGACCGAGTAACCTACATACACGGCCGAGTGCCCTGGACACTCGCCCTAGTAATACATGTGGTATAACAATCTTCACCTCTTAAAAACAATTTCGCCCCCGAAGTCCACACAATAAGAAAACATTCAACAACGCTAACAACACAACCTCATCACCTCCAATCACGACATATCAACGCACCTACCAACGAGGTCGCAAGACAACAACAACTAAACACGATACAACAACAATAACACAAAAAGGCAAACTCAAAACAAACCATTCAAACAAAACTACGACCTTTTTTCACCCACCCACCACCCCTTTTTAAAATAACGGTTAAGTCCCTATAAAGAAACATACCTCGAAAAAATGAGGACAATGCTACCTCATCGAATCTTTGGTCTCCCAAGTCGCTTCTTCAACATTACGGTTAGACCTTAATACCTTTACTAGCTTCGTCTCGCCTCTTTGGGTCTTTCGAACTTTGATATTAAGAACTTCTTTAGGCACCTCTTCATAGGTAAGAGCTTCATCTAATTCAATATCATTAGCAAGAAAAACATGAGACAGATCCCTCACATACTTTCTCAATTGAGATACATTAAACACATTATGAACCTTCTGAAGCGCCATCAGAAGATAAAGACGATAAACAGCCTCATTAACACAATCCATAATCTCGAACGGTCCTAGTTACATATGGCTCAACTTGCCTCTCTTGTCAAATCGCATCACCCCTTGTATCGGTCATACTTTCAACAACATCCTATCACAACCTCAAATTCATCATCACCGCGTCGAAGATCGACATAACTCTTTTGCCGGTCTTGAGCCGCCTTCATCTTCAAACGAATCAATTTGACATGCTTGACCATTTCCTTAATCATCTCGGGTCCTAACTCAACCTTTCTTGAAATATCATCTCAACATATCAGACGTCTACACTTCCCCCCATTCAAGGCTTCGAAAGGAGTCATACCAATACTAGCATGAAAACTATTACCGTATGAAAACTCCATTAAGTCCAATCTATCATCCCACGAAGCTCCAAACTTCAACGCACAAGAGCGATACAGATCTTCTAAAGTCTGAATGGTCCGCTTTGTCTACCCATCCGTCGACGGATCAAAAGCTCTTGCCAAAATATGGAAATAAATCTCGCATCCCAATCGGAAACGATATTTTTTTGAACTCCGTGCAACTTAAGGATATGACGACGATAAGGATTTCATAGCTCCACTTTACTCCACGTATCCTTCGTTCATTGGCACAAAATGTGCGGATTTTGTCAATCGACCGACGATTACCCAAATCATAATGTTTCCCTTAGAAGTCATCAGCAAACCAATAAAAATAATCCATTGATATTGAATCCCACTTCTTTTATGGCACATCTAGCGATTGAACCTTATCTTTTTTTGGTGAAAGGTAAGCTTAGATTAATAAGGTAACCAAAGACAACCATCGTTTGAAGCACACTAGCTAACAAAGTTACTACATAATAACTCTTTTAAACAAGACTACATCAATGGTAAATTTGGTGACTAGACCCGATCCTACTCTCCATCTCCATAGTACTAATCATGAACTCAGGTCTCAAAACCAGGCCATCAACTCTGCATTTGTTTCTTGCCCACCAGATTGAATAAACTATTGCAAGGATTTGAGCAGAAACATTTGCCTTCATACTTAGGTCCCTAAATCTTCGTTTTTGCCACCATTCAAAAATGTCTATACGTGGCAGTTGGCAACCCAGCTGTTTGGACAATAATTGAAGGCATTTCTGACTGTAGACACAACTGGAGAACATATGAGAATGAGATTCAATGGAATCATCACATAACATGCATTCGTCATTGTTGATAATTGCCATCTTCTTCAATCTGTGTATGCTGAGTAATATTTCATGCTGCACAAGCTAACCTCTGAATCTATGTCTAGGAATGGCTTCCTTGATCCAAAAAAAGTTATCCCAGTCCACACAAGGAGAGACAGGGTGAAGCCAAATATAACCATCCCTAACTGAGTAGGATTGTTCCTCATTTAACCATCAGTCTCCCACATACCCAACCAACATAAGATCTTTGATCTTACATAACCTTTTCTATGCCCAACTGCCATTTTGGTAAGGATTATAAGTTTTCCAATCACCATCTTTTATATATACAGCATGCACCCATCAAACCCGAAGATGATCTTTTTTCTAACCCAACCATCAAATGTACTTTCCCAGAGCAGCCTTATTCACTTAATCAAATCCTGCATCCCTAACCCACCATTTTCCTTCTTCTGACAAATTTGATCCCACGACACCAAAGCATTTCCATAATCATTATCTAGTCCAGTCCAAATAACGTTTCTACAAATGCTCACAATTTTTTTTAAATGGCAGAAGGCAAGATAAAAATCCTTGCCTAATAGAAGTGCAAGGGAGACAGAACAACTTTAATGAAAATCAATCTACCTGCATAGCTGAATTTTCTAATACCAATGGCACGAATCCTACTAACCACTCAATCCACCAAACATGAGCATTCAAGGAAATATAACTTCCTTGCGGCTATAGGAATCCCATGGTACTTAAAAGGTAGGTTTCCATGAGTCATCCCTGAGATTTTCACATCAATAAGAGCCCATGTCACTCCATTGCTATATCCCGAGGCTCTAGAAAAAGATTTTAATGCTCTTAACATACCAATAATGGACTCTTTATCTCCATGACAGAAAAGAAGCAAGTCATCAGCAAATACAACATGGTTAAGACCAATTCTTCCACAAATGGGATGGAATCTAAACTGAGTAAAATACCTGATCTTTAATAGAATTCTTCTCAAATACTCCATACAAATAAAAAACTAAGAGGGGGGCAGGGGGATAAAGGATCACCATGCCGTAATCCTCTTCTACCTTTAAAGAACCCAAAGGACTCTTCTTTCAGAGACAGAGAATAAGCAAGTGAGGTAATGTACTTCATTATCAACTTTGAGAAACTTAGGCGAAAAGTTATGGCAGTTAACATACCCTCCACAAAGTTCCATTCAATGGAATCATAGGCTTTTTGAAGATCAATCTTCATAATGACCCTACGATAACAAGCCTTCCTATTATACTGTTTGATAAACACTACAAGAGAAAGCTCTATTCGCGACGGAAAATACGCAACAAATATAAAAACCGTTGCAAAAGAGAGCTTGCGAGGGATCCTGCGACGGACATTTTCCCTTGCGACAGAAATTCCGTAGCAGCACTTTCTCCTATGGCGCGTCTATATTTTCATATGGCCTTCCATTTAAATTCCGTAGCAGCACTTTCTCCCTTGCGACAGATAGGAGTTGTACATGGTACAACCCGAAGGTTTCATTGACCCTCAGAATCCTAAGAAAGTCTGCAAGCTTAAGCGTTCCATTTATGGACTTAAGCAAGCTTCTCGGAGTTGGAATCATCGTTTCGACCAAGTCATAAAAGCAAATGGTTTCACTAGATTGGTTGAGGAACCATGCTTATATGTCAAGTCGAGTGGGAGTAAAATCGTTTTCTTGATATTGTATGTCGATGACATACTCTTGATAGGGAATGATATTCCTCTCTTATCTTCGGTTAAGGTATGGTTAAAGAACCATTTCCAGATGAAAGATCTGGGCGAGGCACAACGCATATTGGGAATCCGTATCTACAGAGATAGATCACGACGGATGTTATCACTCAGTCAGGAGTCTTATATAGATAGGATTCTTGAAAGGTTCAGCATGACCAACTCCAATAAAGGGTATCTTCCAATGACGTCTAGGATGCATTTGAGTAAAGCTCAGGCACCCAAGACATCTGAAGAGGTCAAACGCATGAGTCGAATTCCTTATGCATCAGCTATAGGATCGATCATGTATGCCATGATATGCACACGTCCAGACGTGGCATATGCTTTGAGTATGACCAGTCGGTACCAAGGCAATCCAGGTGAAACACACTGGATGGCTGTTAAAAATATCCTTAAGTACCTACGGAGGACTAAGGATTGGGTATTGACTTATGGAGGAGAGACTGAGCTTTGCGCAACCGGTTACGCAGATGCTAGCTTCCAAACGAATCGGGATGACTCGAAATCTCAGTCTGGATTCGTATTTACTCTTAATGGCGCTGCGGTCAGCTGGAAAAGCTCCAAGCAGAGTGTTATAGCAGATTCTACGACTGAGTCCGAGTACTATGCCGCTTCAGAGGCTGCAAAGGAAGCTATATGGATGCGTCAATTCTTACAAGGACTTGCCATAGTTCCTAGTTCGAATGACCCAATCACCATCTATTGTGATAATAGTGGTGCCATCTTCCAGGCTAAGGAGCCTAGGTCTAGCAACAAATCTAGACATGTACTTCGGAAGGCTCACATGATCAGAGATTACGTGGAGCAAAAGGAGATAGTGATAGACAAGATTGCTACGGATGATAACATAGCAGATCCTCTCACTAAACCGTTAAGACATGATAAGCATGTAGGGCACGTTACTTCCATGGGAATTAAACGTGTTCCTGAGTTGTATTAGCTGTTTGTATGAATTAGATACATCTTTTTCATATACTAATAATAACTTCATCGTATTGTTTTCATATTTTGTTTTTCATGTGGATTGTATGGACAATTTTGAACACCACAAAGTGAACTGAATAACAATATATATGTTTTGGTCCGTAATCGCCTACATGAGCTGATAACTCTGGCTATTATATTGTTAAGTCGATTAATGGTGGGTTCAACGAGCCATAAGTCAAACTGTTGACTGATTGATCACAAATACGAGTTATAAGGATACCTCGTAGGACATTGTAATTCATGACGACGTTATGGAATCCTAAATGTTTAACAACATTCGGTGCCAGGTCCTGGCTTGGACGTCCATAGTGTTCCTAGAGTCGATTCTTTTGACTATCGACTGTCTCTTGAGATTGAGGCAGTTTTTGGGTGACTTTGGTTTCTTTCTCACGGTCGACCGTAACAGGAGGCCAAGCAGATTTTTACTGGGTCATTTCATACTGTGCTTACATCTGCAGGATTTGAGTTGAGGAAAATATCCAACCCTTTATCAGGTTTTGTTATTTCTCAGGGCCACTCGAGGAGTAGTAACTGAAATGCATGGCCATGCTCGAATAATGATTCGTTTATCAGTTGAGTTACTCTCTAGTCGGGAAAACCACTCTTGATACTGATCACTTGTAAAATACGACCTTTGTGAATGCGGACTTTGCAAATTGTTTTACATTGAGTGGGAGAAATTTAAGGATATGAGAATCGGTTATCGCAGATACACTTGTAAGGACAAGTGGGAGATTGTTGGAGCTAGTGTCCTCCACAGTTAGTGTGATAACAGCTAAGGTTCACTGGGTATACTTTGTATTATAATCAGTTGATTAACGTTTATCGATAACGGTTGGCTTGCTAGATAAGTTTAACGTTATTGTCATACAGATGGCGGTGATCAACTGATCCCTAAAAGTCACACCTAAAGGATGTGTTTGAGAGATGTGATTATTTGAGAAAATAATCATATTGATGCCTTACTAAATGACTAAAAGGTTAGTCGATGTATTTGACTAAAAGGTTAGTCAATGTGATGATGATACGATTATTTAATAACGATTAAATAATGTTAGCTGGTGATTGAATATAAAATGTTATATGTAATCAATGTATATAATGTTGGTCTAAACTAAATGTAAATTGTTATATTTAAGTTGGCGGATATGTATTACACGATATTATTATAATGTATTGGTCCGACAGTACTCGGTTTATGTGACGGTCCATTACTAGTAATAATTAGAATACATATTACATTATGTACATATTAAAATAAGATGCTAACTACCTAATAGAGGTTGAGTTAAATAAGGAAACTAGATTTTTTCCCTTTTTTTCTCTCTTTTACACGGCACAAGGAGGGAGTATTAAGAGGTGAAAAAAAACCCTAATTGACTACTCAATCTCACGGCACATACAAGTGAAAAAGAGGAAGAAAAATTCTGATTTTGATCTCTCTTATTCATCTCCATATTCATCATCAATTCACACACAAAATTAGAAGTAATTTTGGGTATTCGTTCTAGCACGACGAAGGCATTTCTTGAACCATCTTGGGTGTAACGATTAGGAGAATACCTACTTTGTTATTTGTTCTTAGGGCTTTTACTAGGACCGAAGGTTATTTCTTAATCTATTGTTTTATATTATGCAATTTCATTTATGACTAGAATTTCATATAGTGATAATTACATTATAATCCGAAATTTTAAAGGGAAGTATACCGATAATTCCCACATATTTATATATGCATGCTTCTACTTGTGTATTACCATTTAAGTATGTTATTTTTGATATCGCTGGGAGAACCCGGAGTTACTCCCCACTGACTGTGGCGTTCATGTTTTCATGGATGAACAGGTTGCTTGGATGGATTTTGCTTGTTGTTTTTGGGTTCTGGTGTGAGCTAGCAGGCCTTGGCCTTGACGATTCACACCTAGAT
This sequence comes from Heliosperma pusillum, assembly GCA_022085475.1. NCBI lineage: Eukaryota > Viridiplantae > Streptophyta > Magnoliopsida > Caryophyllales > Caryophyllaceae > Heliosperma > Heliosperma pusillum. Next base: position 8,951 of record JAIUZE010070374.1, read on the forward strand.
GTTTCTTAGCTAGTTTGCTAATAACTTTATGAAACACCAAACTAGGGGCTAAGACAAGAATAGAAAACATACAACACAAGACAAGGACAAGATAGATAAACCCTGTATTCAGGACTACCAAGACAAGCACAGGTAGTTCTAAATGCAGTGAATCCCAAGCTAAACTCACTCACTAAGACAAGCACAAGTGAATGGATTAAGCTTAGGCCAACAAACTAAGACTAGCACAAGTTTGTTGAGGGTTGAGAGCTAACCAAGGCTGGCACAGGTTAACAAAGAAAGAGTGAAAACTCTGGTTTTTATCATTCAGCATTCTGCGTTTCTTTCAAGGCAAAAGGCTCTTTATATAGAGCATTACAAAAGATCCTCACCATCCAACATAAGACTACATCTAAGGGCTTAAAGGACCCTTGAAATAACAACAAATGAGATACAAAAGTCTACTAGTAAGACGAGCAAAACAGACTGCAACAACTTCAGAAAAAGCAACTGAAAAGTAAGTTTGTCTCCTTTCCTGAAATGGCATTGTTTGAGCAGTTTTCTTTGGGGTTGTTTTGGCTGTCTGGTGCTTCAAATGGAACCTTGAGAGGGACTTCTAAGCTCCTTCCAACGTCCTTATTAATACTACTAAGGGTCACACAAAAGTAAGATGCCTTTGTTCATCCATTGGTCTTGAAACCAGCCTGGCTCTCAAAGTGACTGTTAACTTGTGGGCTGTTTTACTTGAACTTCCAAGGATAATTTGGAAAACTTATCCTGGACTTTTTTGTAGCTAAGGACCTCAACTAGATGGGAAAAGAAGTTGGAGCCCTTGCTTGGACAATTGCTGTAGGATATGTGGCCTGGAACTGGTACTTGTGTCTGTGGAATCCTTCTGGCTGTTGTTGATTTGGGACCTTGTTACTCTGGTTGGCATGGCTTGTGTAGATGTTGTTGTTGCTTGATCATGAGCCTTTGATGGTGTCATAACTTGATTGTGTGTTGCTTGGACATGGTTACCTTTTGTTGCTTTTGAAAACTTAGTTGTTTGGACTTGATCTGCCTTAGACTGAACATGGGTGTCTTTGTTGGTTGTTGTCTGAACTGGATTGCCAAATGAGGTTGCTCCCCTAGCTCCTGCTTCATCCTCCCCAGGTTGGAAAGATTTGAGCATCAAATCTCCAGGGTTCTCTTCTTCACTGTCATAGTAGGGGCTAAGGTCTCCTATGTTAAATGTGCCATGAACTCCATATTCTCCTGGCAAATCCACCTTGTAAGCATTGGCTCCCACCTTTTCTATGACTTCAAAAGGGCCTTCTGCTCTAGGCATAAGTTTGTTCTTTCTTTTGCTTGGGAACCTTTCCTTTCTGAGGTGTAACCACACCAGGTCACCTGCTTGAAACTCCTTCTTTCCTCTTGGCACCTTGGCTTTGATTTTGTACTGCTCATTAGTCTTCTCTATGTTTCTCTTAACCTGTTCATGCAACCTGAGCATTTGTTCCACCCTTTTCTTGGCATCATAGTTCAGTATCTCTTTAGGCACATTGGATAGCTCCATAGGCATGAGTGGGTTGCTGCCATAGACCACCTCAAAGGGACTGTGGCCAGTACTTGATGAAGGGGCCCTGTTGAAGGCAAATTCTGCTTGGGCTAGTTTGAGATCCCAATCTCCTAGTGACTTCTTCACAATGCACCTCAGTATTCTCCCTAGGGTTTTGTTGGTGATTTCTGTTTGACCATCAGTTTGAGGATGGTGGGATGTACTGAAAAGCAGCCTGGTATCTAGGAGCTTCCACAGGGTCTTCCAGAAGTAACTCATAAACTTTGTATCCCTGTCTGAAACAATTGATCTAGGCACTCCATGTAGTTTGACTACTTCTTTGAAGTAAAGCTCAGCAACCCCTGAGGCATCCTCAGTCTTCCTACATGGCACAAAGTGAGCCATTTTGCTAAATCTGTCAACCACAACCATGATGGAATCCTTTCCCCTAGGAGTCTTGGGCAGAGCCACAATGAAATCCATGCTGATGTCTTCCCAAGGTTTGTCAGGTACAGGCAGTGGAGTGTAAGGTCCTGCTTGGAAAGAACTCTTTGCCTTTTGGCAAGTAGAACACCTCCTAAGGATAGCTTGAACATCCCCTTCCATCCTAGGCCAGTAAAACTGATCTTGCAGGATATCCATGGTCTTCTGCACCCCAAAATGTCCTGCTAGCCCATTAGAGTGGACTTCCCTCACCAATAGGTCCCTGTATGAGCCCCTAGGGACACACAATTTGTTCCCCTTAAACATGTAACCTTCCTGCAGCTGATACTTGGTCTCTTTTACTCTAGGACTGTTCTGCAGGGTTAACCAATCCTCCATGAAATCAGGATCATCCTGGTACAGCTCCTTCATAAACTCAAAGCCTAGCACCCTTTGTTGGATTGTCACCAACATAGAATGTCTCCTAGACAAGGCATCTGCTACCACGTTTGACTTACCTTCCTTGTATTTGCTTGAGAAGTTGAAAGACTGAAGGTATTCAACCCATTTTGCATGCCTTGCACTGAGCTTGTGTTGGCCATTTATGTATTTCAAGGCCTCATGATCAGAGTGAAGTACAAAAGGCTTGGGTTTAAGATAATGGCTCCAGTACATGAGGGCTCTCACCAAGGCATAAAACTCCTTGTCATATGTGGAGTAATTGAGCTTAGCCCCATTGAGCTTCTCACTGAAGAAGGCCACAGGATTCCTTCCTTGGATGAGTACTGCTCCAATCCCTACCCCACTTGCATCACACTCTACTTCGAATAGCTGATCAAAATCAGGTAGGGCTAGTATAGGTGCCTCACAAAGCTTCTTTTTGATGAGTTCAAAGGCTGCTTGTGCCTGTTCAGTCCACTTGAACTCACCCTTCTTCATCCCTTCTGTTACAGGCACCATGATAGTGCTGAATCCCTGTATGAACCTCCTATAGAAGGAGGCTAGGCCATGAAAACCCCTAACCTCAGTGATGTTCTTGGGAATAGGCCAAGACTTGATGGCTGCAATCTTCTCCTGATCCACAGATATGCCCTTGGCAGAGATGACATACCCCAAGAATTTAACCTCCTCAGCCATGAAAGTACACTTCTCCATTTTCCCAAAGAGCTTATGCTCTCTCAGTTTCAGAAACAACAACTTTAGATGGTTCAGATGTTCAGATTTGCCCTTACTATAGACCAGGATATCATCAAAGTACACCACAATGAACTGACCTATGAAAGGCCTTAAGACTTCAGTCATAAGTCTCATGAATGTACTAGGGGCATTGGAGAGACCAAATGGCATCACCAGCCATTCATAGAGCCCATGCTTGGTTTTAAATGCTGTTTTCCACTCATCCCCCTCCCTGATTCTCACCTGGTGGTAACCTTGCCTAAGATCTATCTTGGAGAATAGACTGGCTCCACTTAACTCATCCAACATGTCATCCAGCCTTGGGATGGGGAACCTGTACTTGACAGTGATATTGTTAATGGCCCTGCTGTCAATACACATTCTCCATGAACCATCCTTCTTAGGAACTAGGAGGGCAGGCACTGCACAAGGACTCAAAGATTCCCTGACAAATCCCTTTGACATCAGCTCCTCCACCTGCCTCTGCAACTCTTGGGTGGACTTGGGGTCACTCCTGTATGCTGGCCTGTTAGGTAGCATGGCACCTGGAATGAGGTCTATCTGGTGCTCTATGCCCCTTAGGGGGGGAAGTCCTGATGGTAGTTCTTCTGGAAATACATCCTCATGCTCACTGATCAGCTCCTTTACCTCTGGGGGCACCTCAACTGGTTCCTCAACCTGTTTGGATAAGAGGAAATATACAGGTTGTTCTTGTTCCACCTCTCTGAGCATGGCTGCCTCTGTGAGGAAAAGAACCTCCTTGGATCCACTGGTACTAGGACTACCATAGTCCCTAGTGTTTGGGGGTAAAGGTGTCAGGACTATCCTTTGATTCCCATGTCTAAAAGTGTACACGTTGCTCTTCCCTTTATGCAAGGCATCTTTATCAAACTCCCATGGTCTGCCCAGCAGTAAATGGCATGCATCCATAGGCACTACATCACAAGTCACCTCATCCTTGTAGATGCCTCCAATAGAGAAGGACACTAAACATTGTTGATCAACCCTTACTTCAGCACCCTTGTTCAGCCATCTGAGTTTGTAAGGATTGGGGTGGGGTTTGGTCTCCAAGTCAAGCTTGTTAACCAAGGTAACTGAGGCCACATTGGTGCAACTTCCCCCATCTATGATCACATTACAAACCCTCCCTTGAATAGTACACCTGCTCCTAAAGATTAGAGATCTCTGGTCTTCTTCTAGGGGTTGATGCTGAGAGTGCATAACCCTCCAAAGAACAAGGTTGTGACCAGTGTCTGGTGGGGCTACTACCAAAGGGGCATCACCTTCCTCTTCCTGTTCTCCTGTTCCCTCCTCCTGCTCATACTCAATGAGCCCTTCCTTCTCCCATTCCATGACTTCCACTGCTGTCAAGGCTCTTCTTGAGGGACAGTCTCTCTTAAAGTGGCCATAACCTTGACATTGATAACATTTTCTCTTCTCTTCTGAAGGGGTGAGGGTAGGTTGCTGACTTACAGGTGCCTTACCCTTGTCCAAGGGGTTCCTATTAAAAGTTATGGGAGTCCTAGGACCCTCCCCAATTCTGACCCCAGCATAAGGTTTAGTTATAGCAGGTTTGGTGAAAGACTTGGTTGTTTCCTTCCCCATTTTCTCAACCCTAAGGGATAGGTTAACCACATCCTCAAAGGACCATAGGGGCTGCATCCTAACCTTGTTAGCAATGCCTGGGCTTAGGCCTTCTAGGAATCTAGCAATCCTTTGTTCAGATTTCTCAGTGATGTCACATTGAAGGGTAAGCTGCTCAAACTCTCTCAGATAAGACTCAACAGATTTTTCATTTTGTTTTAGTTTAGACAGCTTGATGAACAAATCCTGAGTATAATCCTTAGCAACAAACTTGTTCAACATTTTTTTCTTCAACTTAGACCAGGATTTGATGGGTTCCTTACCCTCCCTAGCCCTTAGACTCTTCATGGTTTCATACCACAGGGAAGCATACCCTTTCAATTTCAGAATAGCTACTTTAAAGGCTTTAGCATCATTGTATCCTTTGTATTCAAAGACTCTCTCTATATCCCTAAGCCATTCTAACAAATCATCAGGATTTAAGCTACCAGAAAACTCAGGAATGTCTACCTTGAGGTGTTTATCAGTGAGGCCATGCCCTGAAGCTCTGCTCCTTGTGGATTCATCTGAGTCTGAAGGTTCCTCCTCTTCAGGTGGTCTGACCCTGCCTCCTGGTGGACCTAGGCCTCTCCCACGACCTCTGCCTCTTCCTCCAGCAAATATTTGGTTGCCTATCACCTGATCCAAGGCTCTGGTTAGGGTGGTTACAACCCCAGCCAGGTCCTCCATCCTTGCTTCTACTCCTGCCAATCTCTCTTCACTCATTGGGCTATTTTTGTAGTTTTGAATGTAGTTTGGTTAAATGAACTCACAGTAGAAATAAACCTTAGCTCTGATAACCAATTTGAAACACCAAACTAGGGGCTAAGACAAGAATAGAAAACATACAACACAAGACAAGGACAAGATAGATAAACCCTGTATTCAGGACTACCAAGACAAGCACAGGTAGTTCTAAATGCAGTGAATCCCAAGCTAAACTCACTCACTAAGACAAGCACAAGTGAATGACCCTAACTCAGGCCAACAAACTAAGACTAGCACAAGTTTGTTGAGGGTTGAGAGCTAACCAAGGCTGGCACAGGTTAACAAAGAAAGAGTGAAAACTCTGGTTTTTATCATTCAGCATTCTGAGTTTCTTTCAAGGCAAAAGGCTCTTTATATAGAGCATTACAAAAGATCCTCACCATCCAACATAAGACTACATCTAAGGGCTTAAAGGACCCTTGAAATAACAACAAATGAGATACAAAAGTCTACTAGTAAGACGAGCAAAACAGACTGCAACAACTTCAGAAAAAGCAACTGAAAAGTAAGTTTGTCTCCTTTCCTGAAATGGCATTGTTTGAGCAGTTTTCTTTGGGGTTGTTTTGGCTGTCTGGTGCTTCAAATGGAACCTTGAGAGGGACTTCTAAGCTCCTTCCAACGTCCTTATTAATACTACTAAGGGTCACACAAAAGTAAGATGCCTTTGTTCATCCATTGGTCTTGAAACCAGCCTGGCTCTCAAAGTGACTGATTAACTTGTGGGCTGTTTTACTTGAACTTCCAAGGATAATTTGGAAAACTTATCCTGGACTTTTTTGTAGCTAAGGACCTCAACTAGATGGGAAAAGAAGTTGGAGCCCTTGCTTGGACAATTGCTGTAGGATATGTGGCCTGGAACTGGTACTTGTGACTGTGGAATCCTTCTGGCTGTTGTTGATTTGGGACCTTGTTACTCTGGTTGGCATGGCTTGTGTAGATGTTGTTGGTTCTTGATCATGAGCCTTTGATGGTGTCATAACTTGATTGTGTGTTGCTTGGACATGGTTACCTTTTGTTGCTTTTGAAAACTTAGTTGTTTGGACTTGATCTGCCTTAGACTGAACATGGGTGTCTTTGTTGGTTGTTGTCTGAACTGGATTGCCAAATGAGGTTGCTCCCCTAGCTCCTGCTTCACTTTATGTTTGATCACGTTTTGAGAGACTACGTCTATTTGTAGTATATTCTGCTATAGTTTGTATTTATTTGACATTCCTCGTACTTTTATTTTGGCATGTAAAAAGGTTTTAAAAATACCGTATTTTCCTCTATATAAATCGCATGCATGTTATGTTTTATTTCCGCTATCGTGAGGGTTGTCACAGCTGGTATCAGAGCCTATGACGCTCCCGGCGCACACACGTGAACCCTAAACTTAAATTACTTGACCTTGAAATAATAAATGAGAGATGGGTAGAAATTAAGGATTTTACTTGGTAGTCTCTTTGTTTATGCTAAGTGTTAGGATTAACTCGATTTGTTTTTGTTTCTTATGAAGATGGTTAGACCTCTACTAGTAGAGAATGTCATGCTAGAAACTCTTACTCAAGTTCTAAAGAATCAACCAGATGCGGCAAATGCTCACGCCGACCAAGTCCCTCCTCGTAGAGAAGACAATCACCAAGGAGGCTATGCTTGGGTGGCTAGCCAAATTGCTAGGAGCAAGATCACCCCGTATGGTGGAGAACCAGACCCTACCGAACTTTTGGAGTGGTTTTGGGAGATGGAAAAGCAATTCGACTTGTACCAAGTCGGTGAAGAGGACAAGGTGAGGATCGCTAAGCACTTTCTTGTGAGGGAAGCCGACAATTGGTGGGCGATTACTAATCCCACCGCTACTCTTGAAGCCAATTTCAATTGGGAATGTTTCAAGGCTCTTGTGGAAGGCCGATTTTATCCCAAGGAGCTCAAGCAACAAAGGCTCAAGGAATTCATTGATTTCAAGCAAGGTGACTTGACGGCTAAAGACTTCACCACTCAATTCAACAAGCTTGCTGATTTTGCACCAAGGCTCATCAAGGATGATGAAGACCGAGCTTTTTACTACCGTAATAAGCTTAGTGCTTTGCTCCAAAACAAAGTAAGGAGGAATTCTACCTCTTTTGGAGAGTTTAATGATGATGCCCTTTGGGCCGAGAACTCCATGAAGGCCATCAAGGATGCTCCTATAATGAAGAGTCCCCCTCCTTCCTTCGCACCTAGGCCAAACTTCTATGGAAAAAGGACATTTACTCCCTCGTCTTCCAATCACTATGCCAACAAGAGGAGATTCAACGCTCCCCAAAATGCAAATCCAAGGACTCCTTCCATTCCCCGAGCTACTTCTAACGTGGCTCATAGGCCATATGCTCCCCTTCAAGCTCAAGGTCGCTTATGTAACCGTTGTAGACAACCACACCACCCCGGTGTAGCATGTTTCAACCGATCTTATGTTTGCTTCTTCTGCCAAAAGACGGGTCAGCGTTATGATGATTGCCCCGATCGGAAGTTGCCCCCTCCAATTGCCAAACCCAAGGGATATATCTTCGTTCTAAGCCGAGCCGAAGTCGATGCTCATACAGAGATAATTACGGGTATGTTCTAAATCTTAGAACAACCGTGTCTTATTCTATTTGATACCGGTGGTTCCATGTCCTTTGTGTCTTCAACTTATATTGATAAATTAACTATCGAGCCTACTTCTAGTGAGGATACTCTCATATCCTTACCATCCAGGGAAATTATCTCTTAATCTACTCTTTACCCTAATGTTCCTATTTCTATTGCGGGTACTATCTTTCCCGCTAATCTCCTTAAGTTTCCTCAAGGAGAGTTCGATGTAATCCTAGGTATTGATTGGTTAGCGTTATACCATGCTAGATTCGAGTTTAGAGATCAAAAGATTTATTTAAAGAGTCCTTTAGGAGTTAGAATAACCTATAAGGGATCTCATTCCCGAGTGGGTGTGTCTTTGATTTACGCAATGAAGTTGGTGAGTATGGTAATAAAGGGTCACCAAGCGTTCTTGTGTTTTGTGACTTCTACAACTACCTCCTTACCAAAGATTGAAGATGTACCTATAGTTCGTGATTTTGTTGATGTATTCCCTGAAGACTTGCCCGGGATCCCTCCCGAACGTGATGTTGAGTTTTCCATTGATCTTGTACATGGATCCGGGCCCATAGCTAAAGCTCCTTACCGTATGGCTCCAACCGAATTGAAAGAGTTAAAGAAGCAACTTGATGATATGATTGAAAAAGGTTTCATTCGACCGAGTGCCTCGCCTTGGGGTGCTCCCGTTACCTTTGTGAAAAAGAAAGATGGTTCCATGAGACTTTGTATTGACTACCCTAAGTTGAACTGAATTACAATCAAGAATAGGTATCCTTTGCCAAGAATTGAAGACTTCTTTGATCAACTAAAGGGTGCTTCTACTTTTTCCAAGATTGATTTGAGATCCGGATATCACCAAATTCCCATTCGTGATGCCGATATACCGAAGACCGCTTTTAGTACAAGATATGGTCACTTTAAGTTCAAGGTGATGCCATTTGGATTGACTAATGTTCCCGCTTTTTTTATGGATCAAATGAACCGCGCATTTAGTGAGTATCTTGACAAGTGTGTAGTGGTCTTCATCGAAGACATCCTTATTTTCTCCAAGACCGAAGAAGAGCATGTTATTCATCTTAGGACCATTTTGAGTGTCCTTCGTCGTCAAAAGTGGTTTGCCATATTCTCCAAGTCTGAATTTTGGTTACCTAAAGTGTCCTTTCTTGGACATGTAATTTCTAAAGAAGGTGTGATGGTAGACCCTTCTAAGATTGAAGTTGTGGTTGATTGGAAGAGTCCGACCGATGTTAGAGAAGTCCGAAGTTTTCTTGGTTTAGCTGGTTACTACCGTAGATTTATCAAAGATTTCTCAAAGCTTGCTAGACCGATGACTCAATTGTTGAAGAAGGAAACCAAGTTCGTATGAAACGAAGCTTGTGAAGCCGCTTTTCAAGAATTAAAGAAAAGGTTGACTACCGCCCCGGTGTTGACTTTACCTGAAGATGGTGTAGACTTTGATGTCTATTGTGATGCTTCCAAGATGGGATTGGGTTGTGTACTTATGCAAAGTAGGAAAGTGGTTGCTTATGCCTCGAGACAGTTGAGAGTTCATGAAGTAAACTACCTTACTCATGATTTGGAATTAGCCGCCATTGTTCATGCCTTGAAAGTGTGGAGACACTACCTTTTTGGTGTTCATTGTCGCATATTTACCGATCACAAGAGTTTGAAGTACATATTTACACAAAAGGAGTTGAATATGAGACAAAGGAGATGGTTGGAATTGGTGAATGATTATGATTTTGAGTTGTTATACAAAGAAGGGAAGGCAAATGTTGTTGCCGATACTCTTAGTAGGAAATCTTCTCATGCCTTGAATGATATGTGGGTATTACCCGATGATCTTTGTTTTGAGTTTCGAAAGTTGAAGTTGGAATTCGTGGAACGTGAATTTGATTATGTTGGTGCTGTTGGAGCTAGTGTCCTCCACAGTTAGTGTGATAACATGAATAAATCTCTTACAGGTTCACAGGGTATACATAGTATTCTTATCAGTTGATTAACGTTTATCGATAACGGTTGGCTTGCTAGGAGTTTGACGTTATTGTCATTTTAATGGCGGTGATCAACTGGTCCCTAAAAGTCACACACCTAAAGGATGTGTCATAGAGATGTGATTATATGAATAATATAATCATATTGATTCCTTATTATATGACTAAAAGGTTAGTCGATGTATATGACTAAAAGGTTAGTCAATGTAATGATGATACGATTATTTAATAACGATTAAATAATATTAGCTGAGACGAATTAAATGTAATTCCTAATTGAATATAAACCGTTATATTTAATCAATGTATATAATATAAGCTTAAACGAATTAAAATGTTAATTCGTAATTAAACATAATATGTTATATTTAATTAGCAAAATTATAAATATACGGATATTTATAGTTGACATATATATTATATTACATGCTAATATAACCGAAAAAGGAAAGAAAAAATAGTCTTTTCTTCTCTTAACTTTTCGGTTAATAGGAGATAAAAAAAAGGGAAAAAGATCTCCTATTATTCTCTTATGGTAACTAGGTCAAAACCCTAATAACAAGAGTAGTAAAAAGAGGAGAGACTCCTCCTTCTACTACCCTAGTGGTTCGGCCGTGATAAAGCAGGAGGAACAAAAAGAAAAATTCAGATTTTTCTCTCGAATTCTCTCTATCAATCATCATCACACAAAAGAAAAATTAACAGTAACTTTTCTCTAAAATTCTAGCACAAGCAATGCATATCTCGGAGCATCTTGGGTGCAACAATTAGGAGAATATCGATTTCGATATTGTTCATAGGCCAAATTCGCTAGGACCAAATGTTAATTCTAAATTCCTATAATTTTATATTATGCAATTCATTTATGACTCGTAATTCATATACTATAGTTTCATTATAATCCGTAAAATAATGACGAAATATACCGATATTTCTAACAAGTGGTATCAGAGCCAAGGGCTACGAAATTATTTTATATATTTGTTGGAGTAAGTGTCCTCCTCAATAGTGAATTTATATAATAAATCTCATTTGGAATATACGTGGCATGATTAGTATATTTTGATACTCCACGTCAGTTGATTAACGTAAATCGGTAACGCTTGGCTGACTAGAGTTTGACGTTATTGTCGTATGACGGCGGTAATCAACTAATCCCTTTAGGTCACACCTATAGGATGAGACCCAAATAGAATACTAATTATTTGTATACGATACAGTTTAATTAGAGCATTACATATATTTGATATGTACGTTTAGTTACGAGAGTTATTTATTGGATTGAGTTAGGAACTCATTCACTTAAGTTTATTACTATTATACTATAACTGACTGAATAAATTTTTGTCTTATTTTAATACGATTAAATAAGATTTAATTTAATGATTAATCGTTAATTCATTAAATTAGTTGAGGTTATGCATATATTTTGAGGTAGAGGTAATTAGTTAATTATATTACAAGGAGTTGTAAAATAAATTAACTGGGCATTGTGGGACCCATTATATATTGATATAATGGTAAAATATCACTTAAAAGTTAAGTACATATTGTTTATTAATTTGAGTCATATAATTGTTATATGATCAAATTAACACTTAATTATGAAAGATAATTAAGCATATGATTAATAAGTATTTGTGGGACAAATATCAAAAATCAAAATGGTCTATATAAGACCATGTGGACCGGTTTTAGCTAGTAGAAAAAACAATCATGTTTATTCTCTACTAAATCCACACTCCACCTTATGTTATGATATGTATGACACATGATCATGATCAATATACAATCGCAAACACTACCATTATGGATGTGAATAAAATAAGAAAAAAATCACCCATTTTAGGGGCTTAAGTGTGCCGGCCATAGTGCCATATAATGGGCACTTGTTGTTCATTTTCAAACACTTGATTTTATGCTTATTTTCTTCTTCTTTCTAAAAACCTCGTACATCTCTCTAAAACTCACATGCAAACTAATATTCATACCATATTACTAGTGTAGTAATACAATAATATTAGTAGTATTGATCTTACTTATTATCTAGTTAATAATAAGGTAAGATTGTTTGGGTTTAATCTTGGGTGCAACAAGAAGGAGACTTTCTACTTTGGAGGTTGTTTCATGGAGGATCATCCATTAATTTCATGCTCAAGAACAATAAGAAGGAGTTCTTATTGTGCCCATATTGAACCGAAAATACCCCATGTAAGGATGTTTTCGTCTTATCTTTTCTTTTATGCTTTTATATTTGCATGCATGATAACTAGATCCTAAATCATTAAGTTAATGTAATTTAATGAACAAATTAGAGGAGTCTAATTAGAGGTCTAGGACTTTCATGTGGTATCCGAGCCCAATTGTTACATGCATGTCGGTTTTAGGCATTAAAATCGAGTTATACGATAACTTGGGTAAAATTGAAAATTTGTGTTCAAAGTTGGTTTGCACGAAATTTTTGATTTACATGCATACCTACTGACCTCAAAATGGTTGTGGTCAAATTTGGTGATTTTATGGATTAATTTGCTATTTTTTTTATTTATGGCCTTTAAATCATGTTAATATGCATATTTTATGTTAAAAGTTAACTAAAAATAGTTGCATATTGATTCTGGCCATGAAATTTTGATATTACCTCACATGCATGTTGTACATACTGTATGTAAAATTTCGTGACTTTTAATTAAGTTTTGCATGATGATTGATTTTTATAAGATAAAAGTCAATAAAGTGAGATTATTATGATCATAAAATAGAAACGTCCTTTTATGGTCTTGAAAATTTTTGATACATTTTATAATCTGATTTATATCATCTTGGTGAAAGTTTATAATTTTTTTCACTATTTTACTATATTTAATGGTTTTTATTTGATAAAACCGTTGAATACTATGTTATTTGTTCATAACATTTATTCAAATTTTTTGGGCAAATTTTTCTGTTTTGAGAGTTCCTGGAAATGTTCCAGAATGTAAAAAAATTTTGGTTTCAAATTTTTATGAGTTTTATATTTTATTTTGGGTTTATTTCATAAATGTTATGATTAAACCTCTATATTTAGCAAATACGATCAATTCAAACTAATTAAACACAAACAAAGTTAGTGGGGACTAATTTTGAGTTCTAAATCAGTTTAGATAATTAGTTTGAGCTTAAATACGATTTAAGTATTGATTATTGATTTTTAATGGTTAAAAATCGATAAAATCCATAAAACCGAGCTAGAATGAGCATGATAAGTATCAAGGGCGATTTTGGCATGATTTTTACAGCATTTTATTTATGTTGTTATTGTTGAATGAATGAATGTCATTTATTTATTTTTTAATGCAAGTTGTACCTAGTATGGCCTAGATTATTTTAATCGGTATTACCCGTAATGTAAGGGAATACCGATTCAGTTGTAATTTTATTTGCGATCTCGTATCGCCGTTTGTAATAATTTCATTTCATTTTTTAGATCAAATGTATAATAGGAATTTTATTTGTATCTTTTTGTAATTAATTATTATAAAGACGGAGATTCCCGAAGTCGGTGTTCCAAAAAGACGGTACCTTTTTGAAGTATGTTCATGAAGAGGCAAGGGGCCAAGGAGTTGGTTTCCGATTTTGTAATCTTCTAGTTAATTATATTAGCTAGGTGGCCATACTAGGATTTATTATTTGCTTGCTTTATTTTTCTGCTCATGCCAAAATCGCCAACATGCATCTTTATTTCGCGATTGTCGATTCAAAGATATTCAAAATTCACCGACTTAGTTCGCTTATAGGGAATTAATAACAAAATTGACAAGACCTCTCACATAACTTAAAAAATTGAGATTTAGCCTTCCCAATTGAAGCACCTATGAACCCCGTGTTAATTAGGGCTACCACGCTCGTGGGTCCCTTTTTACCTCGGGTAAGTAGGGTGATGCGATCACAAGCCAAAATTGGATTGAACTCAACGAGATAAGCGTTTTGTTGGGACTAGGAGATGGATTTAGTGAAAATCCGTCAACCAAGAGTTCTAAGGGTAGAATTAGTCAAGTATTGACTTACCATTTTTAGATAAAGGTAGCGTACGATGACTATTTTTGTCTAAAGATGGGTCTTGGAATCACTTATATAATTTCGTGAGGGGTCATTATATGAGTGACTTGTTTAAAATTGTTTTTACAAGTAAATTATATATAAGCAATGAATGTTTATTTTCCGTTCATATTTATTCGCGCAATGACAAATATTTATCCTTCTACGAACTTGTAAATCCGTTCAATCGTGGAAAGGAGTTTCCATTATTTTATACGGTAGTATTTTGATTGCAATTTCCGTTTAAACCACCGTAGCTAAAGACAAAATGAATTTTATCTTTTGATCCTCATATTCACCGTTGCAAATGTCTCTTATGAAGAGTAAATGAATAAGTCACACTTAGTCAAAAACGTTTTGATATCCTCATATTCTCATAACAATGGTACATCAATCTTTTCGCTCCAACGAAAATATTTTTATTTTTGGTATGTCGTCATAATGCTCCTTATCGAGGCTTACCTCAAAAGAGGCCAAATCAGTTGGGATGACTAGGTTAATCGATTTATTTGAAATCGTGAACAACCAAATACCGTAGTCACTTCATGAAAGGTTTATCCTTTTGAAGGTAAAATCATGAATGAAATGTCTTCACAATAATTCCAATATACTTGTCTAAGTAGAGATTCATGAAAGTGAGTGGGAGCACTAAGAATGATGTTTATATTCTTAATTGTTAAGACGAGGTTCAAGAGTAGGTTGGCTCGACTTTGACACAAGGCAAGGGAAAAAGGCAAGACTATTTTTGAATAGTAAAGTCAAAACCCAAGCAAGGTGTCGAACCCAACTTTTGACGATTCTATTTTACAGTGTAGGACACAAGAAAAGAATCTGCCCCAAGTTTTCTAAAGAGTTAGAAATTGGGTGTACTATTTTCACCCATAATATCTATATGATCGACATTTATTTTGCTATATGCAATTTTTGGGTATTAGATACCCATTATGGTTTTCATCAATGTATTCAATGCATATAATAATGATTCGTGCGACGACTAACCATGATTAAATGTCGACCTACAAGGGAAATATAACTATTGTAGTTTTATTTCTATAGAGACATATAAAAGTTATAATGTGATCAATCTAGTTTTGGATTTAGAGGTATACTTTAATAAACGTTATTATGTACATGACCTCTAAATAAAGAATATAGTATCCACTTTAGTGTACGACACAAGTGTTTCACTTCTGTGAATGGAACAAGCGTTCTATCTTTTTATGCCTTTACTTGGTCCATGGTTATAACCATACCAATCAAAGGTAATTATATTCTTGACCTAAACTAGAAATTACTTGTCATATAGATTGTAAAAGGCTCAAAATTGGTGACCCTAATCTAATCTTAATTCTGGATTGTGTAGCACATTAAGAGGCTAGTATTGACAACTATCCCTAAACCATCTGAATTTGAATCTTCTGGTGCGTGCGAATCTTGTATTCAAGGCAAGATGATTCGTGCCCTTTTTATTTAAAAGGAAATCGAACTAGTGAGTTATTGGCCCTATTATATAAGAATATGTGTGGTCCAATAACAAACACAACCAGAGATGGTTATGACTATTTCACTTTATTTACCAACGATTTAAGTAGATATTCTATTTGATTCTACTTAATGAGGTGATATGAGAAATCTTTGAAAAGTTCAAAGAGCTTCAATGTGAAGTAGTTAATCACCAAGAGTATTAGACAAGGACTTACGAGTAAATCGTAACTACTAATATCTAAGTATTGGCTTTGATTTTCACCAAAAGTATTGTGAAATAGTTTCACGAGTTAACTTCTCTAACACACACTATGAGATAAGGTGTTGTTGCATAGAGAAACAGAACCTTATACGATATCGTTTTGTCTTTGTCAAGTCAAAATGAGCCATTTGACTAACCTTGGGATCTTAATATTTTTTGTCTGCTATTTCTTTTCCCACCATATCAAAGCACATTTAAAACAGTAAGATTTTATTTCATATACGATATGGATAGGTAGCGTACCTAATTTATAAGTTATCCAAATAAAACAAGTGCTCAATAATCCTACATTAACCACGAGAACAAAGCGTTTGTGACTCATGATGCTGTCTTTCAATAAAAATACGATTATTTCTTGATAAGACAGAGTGGGAGAAAATGTTTCAAGAGCCACAAACTGAGCATATGGTCCGGAAAAAGTTTCCTCATTGCTTGTTCAGTAGTTGTTTCTTCGGAACCTAGGAGGTCAGGTGGAATTTTAGCACTCCTTAATAGTGATGAATTCTAATCTGTGACTTATAAAAGACTGTTTCTAGTCCCAATTTCTTGCTATGGCTTAGAGTCATGCGATTCGTAATGGACTCCATGCGTAATGGTCAGGTATGTGACCTGGTAAATTTTACTTGAAGAAGTACGACCTTTTCAATGTAAATTGATTTTTAAGATCGAAATTTGCATGGATAAACATTACAATGTTTTCTAAGATAAGTGGGTAGGGAAAGAGTTTTGCACTAACATTAATTCTTCGATCCATTCGAATATACTTAGCGATTACAGCATATCATAATAGTATGATGTCAATTGGACCTCAAGGACCACCTTCTTGAATACGATTCTAGAAGAGGTTGTATATTTTATATTCACCTGTGGGTTCGTAGATCCTAACTATCCTAAGTTAATTTTGCAAGCTTAAGAGGATGTCTTAAGTAAGCACTAAAGAGTTGGAATTAGTGTGTCAATCATGTCATAAAATATTTCTCGATATCTCGAGGAATTATGTTTATACATGAAGTTTAGTGGGAGTAATATGGTTTTCATCAGTCTTATATGTGGAGACATATTGATCATTTTAAATGATGAAAGATTTTGGAGAAGTAGAATACATCTTTTAGATATCTGGATTTATGGAGATAAATCTAAAAGGATATTAGCGTTGAGTCAAAATTCTTATATTGATAAGACCTTTGACTAGTTCAAGGAAGTTGAACACATGATAATCTATTCTTTTTACTTCCGCTGCGGGATCAATTATATACGCTGTGATGTATACTCAATCCGACATCTCGCATGCTTTGAGCATGATGAATCATTTGCAATCAAATCCAAGTGAAAGTCACTTGATAGCCATAATGAACATCCTTAGTACTTGCGAAGGACAAAAGATATGTTCCATGTGTTTGGAGTTTAAAATGAATTGCGTGTAAGGGTTACACAGACTTCAGTTTCTAAACTGATCAAAGTGATTTGAAATCACGAACTGGCTGTGTTTTATAGAAGATTTATCTGCTGGAAGAGTTCCAAGCAGAAAAGATTATTGGAAAGGTTCCACGTAGAAATGACATTTTCAAATATAAATGTCATGTATCCGCTGGAATTTTTCCAGGCAGTTTATCATTGCGGATTTCACATCGGAAATAGAGTACATTGCATCATATGATGATGCATATGAAAGTAGCTTGGATTCGACAGTATTGGAGGGACTAGAAGTAGTTCCTATAGTTGTATATCCTATCCCATGATAATGGTAAAACAGTGGGAGTTACCTTTAGGCCAAGAGTCCTAAGTCTAGATTCAAACCTAGACATGTACTCAGAAAGTATTATGTAATATGAGATTACGTAGACAAAAAGAAATAGCAATCAGAACGATGGGAAAGATGCAAGTATTGCTAATCCATTAGCCATGCCTTTTGCAGGCTGAACATGATAGTCATGTCATTTCAATGGGGATTGAAATATGTACCTGAATTGCTAGAGATTATGAGATATGAAATTATTGATAGCGTATCAATTTTCCAAATATTTGATAATCGCATTCATTGTTAGAGTTTCATTAAAAACTCTTATTTAGTTTGACTAAATTTTAATACTTTGTTTATCCGAATTGGTTGAAAGAAAGGTTGAACCCAATTCAAGTGAACAGGATGAACTTAGTGTTTTGTCCCTAGTCACTCATTTGAGGTGACGTCTCGAAGTGACTAGATTGTAAGTCGATCGATGGTTGGTTCAGCACCATGGGGTCATGGAGATGACTGGTCGTTTACATAGACAGACTGTGGAGACACTATGTCGGGCAATGACCATAATAGAGTCCCTTATCAAAATTGTTGAAGCCTGGTCGTGGCGGGGATTTCTATTTTTATTCCTATGAGTCGATTCTTTAGACTGGCGACCATTTACCTGAGTCGGTGTAGTTTCCGATTGACTTTGGTTTTTGTCCTAGGTCGTGCCGTGAAAGGAGGCCGATGGACATCTTCTGGGTCATGGTGATCTGCATCATACAGTGTAAGATGGGTCAACATGAATTGTCCACCCACGTTGGGTATTAACATCTTCGGGCCACTCGAGGAGCAGTAACTGGAAATGCGTGGCCACGCTTGGAAGAGATCTCTGGTAGATTTTCCGGTCAGACAGTTACTCTCCCAGATCGAGAAAACCACTTTATTTATAATTTTCAATTGCAAGTGCGACCTGTAAGACACCTTGCAATGAGTGGGAGGATGTGACGCAAAAGAGACAAGAGAATCGGTAGCACACAACTTGTCAAGACAAGTGGGAGATATTGTTGGAGTAGGAGTCCTCCGCAATAGTGTTGCTACATGCACAACTTGTATCGGACAAGTGGGAGATTGTTGGAGTAAGTGTCCTCCACAATAGTGCATTTATATAATAAATCTCATTTGGAATATACGTGGCATGATTAGTATATTTTGATACTCCACGTCAGTTGATTAACGTAAATCGGTAACGCTTGGCTGACTAGAGTTTGACGTTATTGTCGTATGACGGCGGTAATCAACTGATCCCTTTAGGTCACACCTATAGGATGAGACCCAAATAGAATACTAATTATTTGTATACGATACAGTTTAATTAGAGCATTACATATATTTGATATGTACGTTTAGTTACGAGAGTTATTTATTGGAAATTGAGTTAGGAACTCATTCCACTTAAGTTTATTAGTCAATTATACGATAACTGACTGAATAAATTTTATGTCTTATTTTAATACGATTAAATAAGATTTAATTTAATGATTAATCGTTAATTCATTAAATTAGTTGAGGTTATGCATATATTTTGAGGTAGAGGTAATTAGTTAATTATATTTACAAGGAGTTGTAAAATAAATTAACTGGGCATTGTGGGACCCATTATATATTGATATAATGGTAAAATATCACTTAAAAGTTAAGTACATATTGTTTATTAATTTGAGTCATATAATTGTTATATGATCAAATTAACACTTAATTATGCAAGATAATTAAGCATATGATTAATAAGTATTTGTGGGACAAATATCAAAAATTAAAATGGTCTATATAAGACCATGTGGACCGGTTTTAGCTTGTTGAAAAAACAATCATGTTTATTCTCTACTAAATCCACACTCCACCTTATGTTATGATATGTATGACACATGATCATGATCAATATACAATCCCATACACTACCATTATGCATGTGAATAAAATAAGAAGAAAATCACCCATTTTAGGGGATTAAGTGTGCCGGCCATAGTGCCATATAATGGGCACTTGTTGTTCATTTTCAAACACTTGATTTTATGCTTATTTTCTTCTTCTTTCTAAAAACCTCCTACATCTCTCTAAAACTCACATGCAAACTAATATTCATACCATATTACTAGTGTAGTAATACAATAATATTAGTAGTATTGATCTTACTTATTATCTAGTTAATAATAAGGTAAGATTGTTTGGGTTTAATCTTGGGTGCAACAAGAAGGAGACCTTCAACTTTGGAGGTTGTTTCATGGAGGATCATCCATTAATTTCATGCTCAAGAACAATAAGAAGGAGTTCTTATTGTGCCCATATTGAACCGAAAATACCCCATGTAAGGATGTTTTCGTCTTATCTTTTCTTTTATTCTTTTATATTTGCATGCATGATAACTAGATCCTAAATCATTAAGTTAATGTAATTTAATGAACAAATTAGAGGAGTCTAATTAGAGGTCTAGGACTTTCAATATTTACATAATTGATGAAATATAATATTAGAATCATTATTTTTTATTTCTGCCGAGAAAAAAAAAAAAATTTTGTCTGTACTATTCATCCGTATTAAAAATAAAAAAAATTTTGTTTGCCTTGTTTTTCCATTTTGATCCATTATAATTGTTGTTTTAAATAGTTAAGACGATAACATGAAGAATTTCTAGTTGTTTTGATTTAATAAGGATTAAATTAAAATGTAAATGGAAATCGATTTGAATGTTCATTGCTATATATTTTTCGGTATTCATTGTTTTAGATATTCATTTTAAATTGTTAAATTGAATCATCTAGTTTGTATCGATGTTTAATAATGATTAGATGTTGATAATTTGTACCGATCTTCAAAATATTAATAACATCAAATTAAATTGTATGTTTTAAAAAAAAAAAACCGTGGCTGCAGAAAAGAAAAAATAAACCTGTTTCGTTTTTTTTAATTTTTGGTCGAAAGTTTTTGTTATTATTCATTATAATGATAATGTTCCGTTTATTGTTGTGAAGAAGTTCACAATAATTGGATACCCAATTATTTTAAAGAGGTTTAAAATAATGTTGTTTTAATTCATGTTAAGGAATATGAATTAAAATTGGATTATGTTTGGTTGGGGTTATTGTGATTAATTAAGGAATTGTCACATAATTTTGATCATTTTAAAAGGTGGTTTGGATAAATTACTCTTCATAATTAAACAATTATGTCTTGAATGATTAATTTACAGTTGATGCATTTTATCTTGTTGAATGAATGGTTGAAGGGTTTAATTTACGTATTTTTGCAATCGGTTGTAATTTGTATTACCTAGTGTGGCCTTAGTTGATCATGTTTTCATAATGATGGAAACATGATCTTTGATGTAATTTTGAGATCTCGAATCTCCAGTTTATTTTTCATTAAATTATGTTTTTAAATTAGAATGTAAATAGGTTTATATTTTGTAATTTATTAAATGTATTTTGAGAAGACTAAAGATGGAGATCGGATTGCTCACTCCCGCTACATGGACCAAGATGGAACATCAAGACAAGCTTCTCGGGTCCAAATGAGTTGGATTCCAAAGTTGTATTTTTGTTCATTTTGTTAGATAGGCCACACTAGGACTTTGTAATAGTTTTATGTACTTTTCCGTTCTTGTTGCTTTTTCATCACATGATAGTTAGTGCATCATATTCTGCCTAAACCAAACCACCTACTACTAAAATGCATGAAAATTGACTCATATAGTTTGAATGTTAGTTATCATGGACATAAAGATGTCACTCGAATTTAAGCCATCATTTTAGTTTATTCATTCTCGCATGCTAGATATTAGTTCACTTAAAATTGAATTAAAATAAAATTGATGGGATCTTCCTCTAAACCTAAAATTGAGACTAGTCTTTATAGGCCAAACTACTATGAATCCCTTCTTCGTCGGTAGGCATATAGGACCTTACTCTCCATATGACCCCTTCTACGTTGGGTAAGTAGTGTGTGTTGACCTATTTTATCTCAACATTATAGTCCGAAGAGTTTCTCGTGATTATGATGGACTAAAGATAGAATTTACAGAAATTTAACGACCAAGAATTCTAAAGGTAGAATTAGCCAAGAGGTTGGCTTATCAATTTACAGATAATTGAGTCTTGGGATCATTGATATAATTCTTGAGGGAGGTCAATTGTATAAATGCTCGAGTCTTTGCATTAAAACTAATTTCGCAATAGACTTAAATTCAAATAGATGAGTATGCTTATTATGGTTTTTCTTCTTTTTCAGAGTAGAACTCATTTATTTTGATAATACTGCATATAACAAATGGATGGAAATACTGATATCCCTATGCCAAGTGCCACACTCGCGCGCGAATCCTGGCTTAAAGCTTTTATGGACCACATGAATAAGTCCACGCGACTGAAGAATGACGGGTCCAACTTTGCGGACTGGGAGGCGACATTACGGAATGCTGCCATTGCTGACGGTAAGCTCAAGTACTTGACGGCCAACACCGCCAAACCCAGGCCCCAATGCGAGAGCTAACGAGACACTTGAATATAGTGACTTCGTTATGGAAGCGGGTGCGATAAAGAACGTACTCATCTTTGCAATGGAAAGCAATTTGCAAAGACGCTTCATTGCCCAAGGTGCAAACAAGATTTTCACCACGCTCACTAACGAATTCTCAAAAGCACCAAGGATCGTTACTTATGAGCATACCTGTCGCTTCTTTGAGGCGAAACTCTAGAAGGGCCAACCGGTTAGCCCACACATTCTTGATATGATTGAGAATGTCGAGAAACTGGAGGCACTTGATTGCAAAATCAGTGAGGGCAAATTACTATATGAATGATATGAAGAAAAGTCTTCATCAGCTACACTCACTTCTCGTACAGACCGAGAATGATATGAAATTCAGTAGGAGCATGAAGCAAGATGTTCTCATGATTTCCTACAAGGACAAAGGTAAGGGCAAGGCTCATGGCGACCTAGCTATAGGAAAGCCAAAGTTTAAAAAGTCAGGAAACGGCAAGAGTGGGCCTGGTGAGACCACTGGCTCACAAGGCAAGGCAAAGAGCAAGGACAGTAACATGGAGTGCCACCACTGCCACAAGACTAGGCATTGAAGGAGGAACTCTCCCGTGTACCGTGAGGACATAAAAGCAGGCCGCGTCACTCCTGTTGGTGTGTCATCTTTTATTCATATGATTGAGATTAACCATGCAAGTTTCGGAACTTGGGTACTTGATAGAGGTTGTGGTTCTCATCTGTGTAATCATTTGCAGGGCCTAAGAAACATCACACCTCTCGCAAAGGGTGATGTGGACCTGCGAGTGGGGAATGGAGCAAGCGTTGCTGCAGTTTCAGTGGGAACATATGTAATCCAACTCCCGAGTGGTTTTGAGTTATATTTATATAACTGTTGCTATGTACCTAGTTTATCTAAGAACATTATTTCAGTTTCCGTACTAGATAAAGACGGTTTTTCATTTTCAATAAAGGACAATAACTGTATTTTCTCTTTTAATGAAATGATTTATGGCAAAGCAGTTTCCATGAATGGACTTTATATCTTAGATCAAACCACAGAAATATTGCATGTGAATAATAAGAAATTAAAGGTTGGTGACAAAGATCAAACTTATCTATGGCACTGCCGTATGGGACACATAAATGAGAAAAGTGTAAAAAAGCTCATCGACAATGGTACTATCTCCCCATTTGATTACGAATCATTTGGCACGTGTGAATCATGTCTTATCGGTAAAATGACTCGAATTTCCTTCAAAGGTGTTGGATGCGCGCTAGTGACCTATTAGGACACATACATACTGATGTATGTGGACCTATGTCAATAAACGCAAGAGACGGCTATAGATATTTTATCACTTTCACGGATGATTTGGGTAGATACGGATATGTCTACTTAATGAAGCATAAAAGTGAGTCCTTTGAAAAGTTCAAGGAATACCAGAATAAGGTTGAAAACCAACTAGGTAGAAAGATTAAAGCACTTCGTTCAGATCGTGGTGGCAAATATCTTTCAAATGAGTTTGATCAACACCTTAAAGACTGTGGTGTAGTATTACAGTTAACTCCACCTGGAACACCTCAATTAAATGGTGTGTCTGAACGAAGAAATCGAACATTACTTGATATGGTTCGATCCATGATGAGTCACACAGTAGTACCTGATTCATTATGGGGTTATGCTCTTTTGTCAGCTGCTCTTATACTTAACCAAAGTCCGTCTAAAGTTGTAGACAAGACTCCATATGAGTTATGGAAGGGAACGGTCCCTAACTTGTCCTTTATTCGGGTTTGGGGCTGTGAGGCTTATGTCAAGTGGAGATACTAGGATAAGCTCGGCCCGCGATCGGTCAAGACATACTTTATTGGTTATCCAAAAGGAATGTTTGGTCATTACTTCCATTCGCCTACCGAACAACAAATTTTTGTTACGGCTACAGCAAAGTTCTTAGAGAAATAGTTTCTCGAGAATAAGTCAAGTAATAGAACCTTCAATCTGTCGGAGATTCAAGAACCAACAACCGAGCAACCAATGGAGGAAGAGGTTCCTTTAACTTCTGCTACGGTTAACATCCCTATGGAACCTAGGAGGTCGGGTAGAGTCTCCATTCCTCCAGACAGATACATTGGTATGGTCGAGGAGAATGAGAGAGATAATGTTTTACTCCTAGAGAGTAACGAACCCGCTACCTATAAAGGTGCCATGACCTGTTCCGACTCTAAGCAATGGCTTGAAGCCATGCAATCCGAGATGGAATCCATGTATGAGAATGACGTATGGGATCTTGTTGATTTGCCTGATAAGGTACGGCCTCTTCAGTGCAAATGGCTTTATAAGATAAAGCATCCCGTAGAAGGACAACCAGACACCTATAAAGCACGACTAGTGGCTAAAAGGTTTCACTCAAGTGCAAGGATTGCATTATGATGAAATTTTTGAACCCGTAGTTATGCTGCGTTCCATTCGGATAATCTTAGCGATTGCCGCTTTTCATGACTATGAAATTTGGCAGATGGATGTGAAAACCGCCTTCTTAAACGGTTATTTGGAGGAGGAATTGTACATGGTACAACCCGAAGGTTTCATTGATCCTAAAAATCCTAAGAAAGTTTGCAAGCTTAAGCGTTCCATTTATGGACTTAAGCAAGCTTCTCGGAGTTGGAATCATCGTTTCGACCAGGTGATAAAAGAGAATGGTTTCACTCGATCGGTCGAGGAACCATGCTTGTATGTCAAGTTGAGTGGGAGTAAGATTGTCTTCTTAATATTGTATGTTGATGACATACTCTTGATTGGGAATGACATCCCTCTCTTATCTTCGGTAAAAGTATGGTTAAAGAACCATTTCCAGATAAAATATCTGGGTGAGGCACAACGCATATTGGGAATCCGTATCTATAGAGATAGATCACGACGGATGTTATCACTCAAGCAAGAGTCTTATATAGATAAGATTCTTGGAGGACTAAGGATTTCTGGGTTGCATTTGAGTAAAGGTCAGGCACCCAAGACATCCTTA
The DNA here is from genome assembly GCA_022085475.1 of Heliosperma pusillum. NCBI lineage: Eukaryota > Viridiplantae > Streptophyta > Magnoliopsida > Caryophyllales > Caryophyllaceae > Heliosperma > Heliosperma pusillum. Next base: position 34,140 of record JAIUZE010070374.1, read on the forward strand.
AGTACTTACGAAGGACTAAGGATTGGGTATTGACTTATGGAGGAAATACTGAGTTACGCGCAATCGGTTACGCAGATGCTAGCTTCCAAACAGATCAAGATGACTCGAAATCTTAGTCTGGATTCGTCTTTACTCTTAATGGCGCTGCGGTCAGTTGGAAAAGCTCCAAACAGAGTGTTATAGCAGAATCTACAACTGAGTCCGAGTACTATGCCGCTTCAGAAGCTGCAAAGGAAGCTATATGGATGCGTCAGTTCTTACCAGGACTAACCGTAGTTTCTAGTTTGAATGACCCTATCACCATCTATTGTGATAATAGAGGTGCCATCTTCCAGGCAAAGGAGCCTAAGTCTAGCAACAAGTCTAGACATGTACTTCGGAAGGCTCACATGATACAAGATTACGTTGAGCAAAAGGAGATAGTGATTGACAAGATTGCTTCGGATGACAACATCGCGGACAATCTCACTAAACCGTTAAAATATGATAAGCATGAAAGGCACGTTATTTCCATGGGAATTAAACGTGTTCCTGAGTTGTAGTAACTGTTTTATGTGGATTAGATAAATGTATCTTTTTCATACACTATTTATAACATCATCGTATTGTTTCATATTTTGTTTTTCATGTGGATTGTACGACAACATTGAACGCCACAAAGTGAACTGAATTAAATTATAATTGTTTTGGTCCGTAATCGCCTACATGAGCTGATAACTCTGGCAATTATACTGTGAAGTTGATTGATGGTGGGTTCAACGAGCCATAAGTCAAATGGTTGACTGATCCATAACAGATAAGAGTTATAAAGATACCTTGTAGGACATCGTGACAACGTTATGGAGTCCTAAATGTTTCAGAACATTCGGTGCCAGGTCATGGATAGAACGTCCATAGTGTTCCTAAGAGTCGATTCTTTTGACTATTGACTGTCTCTTGAGATTAAGGCAGTTTTTGGGTGACTTTGGTTTCTTTCTCATGGTCAACCGTAACAGGAGGCTAAGTAGATTTTTACTGGGTCATTTCATACTGTGCTTGTATCTGCAGGATTCGAGATGAGGAAAATATCCAACCTTTATCAGGTTTTGTTATTTCTCAGGGCCACTCGAGGAGTTGTAACTGAAATGCATGGCCATGCTCGAATAATGATTCGTTTATAAGTTAATTTACTCTCTAGTCGGAAAAACCACTCTTGATACTGATCGCTTAGAAAATGCGACCTTTGTAAGGACAAGTGGGAGAAATTTATGGACATGAGAATCGGGTTATCGCACATACACTTGTAGGGACAAGTGGGAGTTCCACAGTTAGTATTCTTATCAGATGATTAACGTTTATCGATAACGGTTGGCTTGCTAGGAGTTTGACGTTATTGTCATTTTAATGGCGGTGATCAACTGGTCCCTAAAAGTCACACCTAAAAGATGTGTCTGAGAGATGTTATTATATGAATAATATAATCATATTGATGCCTTATTATATGACTAAAAGGTTAGTCGATGTATATGACTAAAAGGTTAGTCAATGTAATGATGATACGATTATTTAATAACGATTAAATAATATTAGCTAAGACGAATTAAATGTAATTCGTAATTGAATATAAACTGTTATATTTAATCAATGTATATAATATAAGTTTAAACGAATTAAAATGTTAATTCGTAGTTAAACATAATATGTTATATTTAATTAGCAAATTATAAATATACAGATATTTATAGTTGACATATATATTATATTACATGCTAATATAACCGAAAAAGGAAAGAAAAAAATAGTCTTTTCTTCTCTTAATTTTTCGGTTAATAGGAGATAAAAATAAGGTAAAAAGATCTCCTATTATTCTCTTATGGTAACTAGGTCAAAACCCTAATAACAAGAGTAGTAAAAAGAGGAGAGACTCCTCCTTCTACTACCCTAGTGGTTCGGCCGTGATAGAGCAGGAGGAACAAAAAGAAAAATTCAGATTTTTCTCTCGAATTCTCTCTATCAATCCTCATCACACAAAAGAAAAATTAGCAGTAACTTTTCTCTAAAATTCTATCACAAGCAAGGCATATCTCGGAGCATCTTGGGTGCAACAATTAGGAGAATATCGATTTCGATATTGTTCATAGACCAAGTTCGCTAGGACTAATTCCTATAATTTTATATTATGCAATTCATTTATGACTCATAATTCATATACTATAGTTTCGTTATAATCCGTAAAATAATGACGAAATATACCGATATTTCTAACAGGTGCTATGGTTGCCCAACCCGTTTTTCTCCCCGAGATCCGCGAAAGCCAAGTTATTGATCCTACCTACAAGTCTATTCAAGCCAACCTTCTAGAAGGAAAAGCAAAAAACTTCAAGATTGATGACAAAAGGTGTCCTTCGACTCCATGACCGTTTGTTTGTACCTAATGCTCTTGACTTGAGAAAGCTACAATTTTGGTGGCCGAATTTGAAAGGCGATGTTGTGTCATATGTTGGAAGATGTCTTACTTGCCAACAAGTAAAAATCAAACACAAAAGGCCCGGTGGATTGCTACAACCTTTGGATATTCCACTATGGAAGTCGGAATCTATTTCTATGGATTTTATTATGGCTTTGCCAAGGACCGTTGGAAGTACAGATGTCGTTTGGGTTATTGTTGATCGTTTGACCAAGAGTGCTAGATTCATTCCGATCAAAGAGACTTGGAGTTTAGATCGACTAGCAAAAGCCTATGTTGATGAGATCGTTAGATATCATGGTGCTCCCAAGGAAATCATATCGACCGAGATCCGAGATTTTGGAAGGCCTTACAAGAAGCGATGGGTAGTAAGTTGTTGATGAGTACCGCATTCCATGCCGCTACCGATGGTTAGACCGACAGGACTATCCCGACTTTAGATGGCTTGCTTAGGGCTTTTGCACTCGACTTCAAATCTAGTTGGGAAAAGAGTCTACCGTTGGTGGAGTTTTCTTACAACAATAGTTATCATGCCTCGATCAAGATGGGTCCTTATGAAGCTCTCTATGGAAGAAAAGGCCGAAGTCCTATTAGTTGGGATCAATTGAGTGATGTTCGTGACTTAGGTTTCAATGTTCTTGTTGAAACCATTGATCATGTGAAGGTCATTCGTGATTGAATGAAAGCCGCTCAAGACCGGAAAAAATCTTATGCCGATGTCCGAAGAAGACCGCTAGAATTTGAAGTTGGAGATAAAGTGTTCTTGAAAGTGCAACAGGAGTTCAATGCCAAGCTCAAAGACAAGACCAACTAACCTATGATCAGTCCAACTATGATTCAATACCAACCTTTCCCTATGTCAAAAGCTATCTTAATGCTTTTTATAGTCCAGGCCCAAGCAAGCAAGCCATGACACGAGCCAGTGGTAGCCATGACAAGAGCCAGGGCCAACCAAGACACAAATTCTCAGGAAATTCAGCCAGCAGCAGTGCCTTGGGGAGGGTCTCAGGGCAACTTCCAAGCTTAGGGACTTCAAACCAACTATAGGGCATGGTTCTAGGGAGGGTATACTACCTTTTTGTCCAGGGAACCTTCCTCAGAAAACGCCAAGAACACCTCTCAAAACATAAGCAAGTTCACCAGTCCAGTTACAGCCTCTACATGGAGCAGTTCAGCTGTCATTATCAAACCTTCCTCTTTTGGCCAAGCAAACTCAAGGGACTTTATGCTCAGTCTTAAAGGATCAATACTACTTCAGTTTGGTCAAAAACACCAAGCTAAAAGTCCACCCTGTATCATATAAAAAGCAGTAGCAAGGCAACAAGGAAGCTGTCACTATCAGAGCTATTTCTTTTGCTTAGTTTACTTTATTTTCAGTTATGTAGCTGTTATTTTGTCTTTGTATGTAAGCCAATGTTGGCCCTAGATGTATTTGGACGTATGAGATGTAACCTAATTGCCTATAAAAGGCTCATTCCTAATGAAATGAAGGCAGATTTGAAGTAAACACAAAAACTGAAACCATTGTTTCTGTTGATATCTTTTGGCTGTGTGCTTGAGAAACTTCCATTGTTGTGTGCTATGGAAGTGAGCTTAGACCCTTAGCTGGGTGCTGGGATCAAGGTTCAACCCTCAACCATTGGCTTTGTGCTTTGGTTAAGGTTCTATCTCTTTCTTTCAGCATCCAGTCCAAACAAAAACAGAGCAATTCCCAAGTGTCTAACCTTAGTTCAATTTGTCATCGTTTAGCTTGTTTTTTGAATAGTTTCATTGCAAATTGGTTATCAGAGCTTTGGTTTGTGATTTCATTTACCTAACTACATTAAAAATACAAAATCAACCATGAGTGAATATGTAGTGAAAAGGGGGGGGTAGTATCCTTTTACGAAGAGGCTTATCTTTTGCTCAATCAATTACCATGGCTGAAAATGGGTGGCTAGTTAATTGAGTCTTTACAAGGACTAAAGGTGATCACAAATCCAAAGATTCCAAGGACAAGCAACATCACATGGTCCCTCTTGTGTCTCATAAAGATGCCAAGCCAAAAGGAAGGACAAGGTCAAGGATTGGCAGCCAAGACAAGGACATGGCAGTCCCTTGTCTCAGCCCCACAATCCGTGACAATGACAAGGTCATGGCAAGACAAGGACACGGCCCCATGACAAGGACATGGCAGCATCTTGGCAAGCCAAGACACGGCCATGACAAGGCCATGGCAGCCCCTAGGAGGACCAAGACACGCAACAAGGACAAGCAACAAGACAAGGACATGCCTGTCCATTTGTCTCGGTCAAGACAAGAGCATAGCAGCCCCACTTGTCTCGGTCAAGACAAGGACATGCCCAACACATGCCAGCCACATTGCCCAAGCCAAGACAAGTCCAAAGACAAGGACATGGCTAGTCATGACAAGGACATGGCTAGTCATGACAAGGACAAGGGCCCCTGCCATGGGCAGCAATTGTTGGACCGGTTTCAACAGTCCCTTGGACTGTTTAGACTAGTTGTTATTATGTCCTTTTGTTTGTAATGCTTTATCATATTGTCCTCTTGCTCCTTTCAATTGTAGCCATTAGATGTAGCTTTCTAGATGGATGGATAGGATGTAATGTGAGCCCCTATATAAGGAACTCACCACCCAATGTAACATTCAGTTTTTGATAATGAATTAAAAAGAGTTGTGTCAAACACAAACTTGAGGGTTAGCTCAAGGAGCACCTCGTCACAACCAATAGTGGCCATGCCTTTCTTGGTTGTTCGATTAAGGGAGGTTAACCTGTGCTAGGCTGTGGTTAAGCTCTCCTAATCGGCCAGGCCTGGTGGTCGCCCTGTGCTAGGCTGTGGGTGATCGACCTACGTCTGTTAGTGAGGTTAGTTTGGTTCTGTGCTAGGCTGTGAGCTAAGCTAAACTTGCTGTCCAGGTTGAGGTCCAAACTTGTGCTTGTCTGTAGTTTGGGTCTTGATCATATCGAGCTTGTGTTAGGGAGGTGGACTTGTGTGGTTCAACTCCTTGGCTCGAGTAGGTTGTGGGTCGAGCCATGAGCCGGTCTTGTGGCCCTTGGTTCACAACCATATCTTTCATGTTTTTCATAGGCTTAGGACACAAATAAACCCCCATAAGTCCCCCTTTTGTTGCTGCCACTTTGGGGCAGCCCCTTGGTCGTCATTCGGACTTTGGGCCGTTCATAGGGTCCTCCACAAAAACGCATAGACCCCCCTAATTACGCTGCAAAGTGGTATCAGAGCTTTGGTTGTGAGGCCATTGTTATCCTAACTACAACAAAAACACAAAAAATAACCCAATGAGTGAAGAGAGGCTTGCAGGTATTGAAGGCAAGGTGGATCAGCTAGCAGGCACTGTCAATGTAGTGCTGGCTGCCTTGAACACTGTCATGGAGAACATTGCTCCTCCACTGAGGGGAAGACCACCCCCTAGAGGCAGAGGCAGAGGTCGTGGCCACATGGGCATGGGAAGAGGACAGCCCCTGCAGGAGGAAGAAGGGTCAGACTCAGGAGAAAGCAACAGAACTTATGAGGAGATTCCAGAGCACACTGACAAGCATCTCAAGGTAGAAATTCCTGAATTCTCTGGTAGTTTAAACCCTGATGATCTATTAGAATGGATTAGGGATGTTGAGAAGGTATTTGAATACAAAAGTTACTCTGATATTAAGTCTTTTAAAGTTGCTGTGCTAAGATTGAAAGGGTATGCATCCCTATGGTTTGACAACTTAAAGCACCAAAGGATTAAGGAGGGTAAGGAACCTCTTAGGTCTTGGTCAAAACTGAAAAAGAAAATGCTAAACAAATTTGTCACTAAAGACTACACCCAAGATCTGTTCATTAAACTATCCAAACTGAAGCAAGAAGAGAGGTCTGTGGAGGCATACCTCAGGGACTTTGAGCAATTGACTCTCCAGTGTGAGGTCAATGAGAAACCTGAGCAAAGGATTGCCAGATTCTTGGAGGGTTTAGATAGGAGCATTGCTGCTAGAGTTAAGGATGCAACCTTTGTGGTCCTATGATGATGTTGTCAACCTGGCTTTAAGGGTTGAAAAAATGGGGAAAACCAAACCAACTCTACCTAAGCCTGTTACTAGACCTGCATACAAACCTTACAGTGGTATTAGGATGGGAGAGACCCCTAAAACAACCAGCCAGTCAACCACAGACAAAGGAAAGGGAGTTGTGAACTCTAAACCCAACCCCACCCCAACTGAGAACAAAATCAGATGTTTCCAATGCCAAGGTTATGGTCACTTTAGGAAGGACTGTCCTTCTAAGAGAACCATGACACTTATGGAGGTAGAAGAGTGGGAGAAGGAGGGATTAGTTGAGTATGAGGTTGTTGACAGGTTCAGCAAGATGGCTCACTTTGTGGCTTGCAAGAAGACTGAGGATGCTGCAAGTGTTGCTGAGCTATACTTGAAGGAGATTGTGAGGCTACATGGGGTTCCTAAGTCAATAGTCTCAGACAGGGATGTTAAGTTCATGAGTTACTTCTGGAAAACACTATGGAGACTCTTGAAGACCAGGCTTTTTTTTCAGCACTTCTCACCACCCTCAGACTGATGGCCAAACTGAGGTCACAAACAAGACTCTAGGGAGGATCTTGAGGTGTCTGGTAAGCAAGTCCTTGAAGGATTGGGACTTGAAGCTAGCTCATGCTGAGTTTGCTTTCAACAGAGCACCCTCATCTGCAACAGGTCACAGTCCATTTGAGGTTGTCTATGGGATTAATCCACTTATGCCACTGGAATAAGCTATGCATTCCAAGGGGTTCTTACAGGGATCTACTCATCAGGGAAGTACACTCAGGAGGACTAGGGGGACACTTTGGGGTTCAAAAGACACTTGAAATACTGCAGGATCAATTCTACTGGCCCAGGATGATAGGGGATGTTCAGGTTGTCCTCAGGAGGTGCTCCACATGTCAACAAGCCAAGAGCTCTTTCCAGACTGGACCTTACACTCCACTGCCAGTGCCAAACAAACCTTGGGAGGATGTGAGCATGGACTTTATTGTTGCACTACCCAGAACACAAAGAGGTAAGGATTCTGTAATGGTTGTTGATCTAAGTCTGTGGCAAGTTAGATATCCCTGTGCATAGACTGTGGGGTGTTTGCTTGTTGTTTAGTTCAAGTCTGCTTACCTGTGCTTGGCTGTGGTAAGGAGTCTTAACTAGTCTAGTTTGTTGTTTGATTCCCTGTGTTGAGCTGTGGGAGTTGAGTAACATCCATATCCAGTGCTAGATAGGAGTCTAGGGTCCAATTCCTAACACACCCCTATAATATCACTGCAATTCTGGTATCAGAGCTTAGGCTCTTGTGTTTTCTCAAACCAAGACGATCTTGGAAGAGTTGGGTCATGGATGTGCAAAGGAGTCGACCTTCAAACCTGTGCAAGGCTGTGGTTTGTAGGTTCTAGTTTGATAACCTGTTAAGGACACTTGTGCTAGGCTGTAGTGTCTTGGGTCAAGCTAGGCAACGAAAGGATCCTAAACCTGTGCTAGGCTGTGGTTAGGAGTCCATTTGTCGTGCCTTCTTCATCATACATGTTTCTAGTTTTCTGAAATTGTGTTGTTGTGAGTCACGGTCTAAGTTACTGTTGCGTTGTTGTGTACTACCTTATTTCTTTTCACACAAAATTTGAGGACAAATTTTCTTTAACAAGAGGAGTTTGTAGTGAAAAGGGGGGGTAGTATCCTCTTACGAAGAGGCTCATCTTTTGCTCAAACAATTACCATGGCTGAAAATGGGTGGCTAGTTAATTGAGTCTTTACAAGGCCTAAAGGTGATCACAAATCCAAAGATTCCAAGGACAAGCAACATCACATGGTCCCTCTTGTGTCTCATAAAGATGCCAAGCCAAAAGGAAGGACAAGGTCAAGGATTGGCAGCCAAGACAAGGACATGGCAGTCCCTTGTCTCAGCCCCAACAATCCGTGACAATGACAAGGCCATGGCAAGACAAGGACACGGCCCCATGACAAGGACATGGCAGCATCTTGGCAAGCCAAGACACGGCCATGACAAGGCCATGACAGCCCTAGGAGGACCAAGACACGAGCCAAGACAAGCAGCAAGACAAGGACATGGCTGTAATGACAAGGACAAGCAGCCGAGTCTTGGAAGCGAAACGTGTATCGCATGTCGAATCGGAAAACGTTTATTCCGAGATCCTGGCCAGGTTTAGACTAGGACCGGATATTTATATCGTCGTGCTGCCAGGAGGAAATTAGTCTACATATACGAAATGTAGCATCGTGTATGAGTTCAGGGAAATGCTTATATCCCGTGATAGCCTTTAATCATACTTGCCCATGTACATACAAACACGATGCTATTGCTTTCAGTTAACTGTGAGCGTGTTGTCGTCTTGTGTCGTCTTTGAATCGTGATTGTCATGACCTTATTCTGTCATTGCTGATTGGACCCTCATTGTCTTGTTCGTGAATGGAATGTAATATGTTTGGATATTAGGTGATCATTGCTGACTTGACTTGGTTTTGTCTGTCGAGTCTCAATCTTATCAATCTTATACCGCTAACGGTGAGATGTAAGCCCTAGTGAGCGTATTCGATTGCCTAAGAGTGTCTTCCCCGAGGCTTTGAATATCATGATGGATTCGGATTTGTGCCTCTTATGTTCTTAACATTGGTTATCGAATTGCCTATCTATTCTTATTGTAACTCACATGTATATTTATATATGCATGCTCTACTTTGGTATTTCCTTATATGTACGTTAAAGGTGATATGGCTGGGAGAACCCGGAGTTACTCCCCACTGATTGTGGCGTTCATGTTTTTCATGGATGAACAGGTTGCTTGCAATGGATGACTTTTTGGATATGATATTTTGGGGTTCGGGTGTGAGCTAGCGGGCGTTGTCCCTGGAAGTTTCACCTCTAGACGATTTTAGCTAGTCTTGCTAAACACTTGTTCTTTGCTAACATTTTAAGAGACCCCGTCTCTTTGTTGTATTTCCATACTTAGTTTGTAACATTTTGACACACCTCGTGTTATATATATCTTGCATGTACAAAAGTTTTTAAAATACCGTATTTCCGCATATTATTTCACATGCTTGTTTGTTTTATATTTCCGCATTCGCGAGGGTTGTCACAGTTGGTATCAGAGCTTTGATCGCTCCCGACGCACACACGTGAACCCTAACTTAAACTACTTGACCTTGGAATAATAAAAGAGAGATTGGGTAGAAGTTAAGGACTTTACTTGGTAGTCTATTTGTTTATTCTAATTGATAGGAGTAACTTAATTTGTTTTGTTTCTTATGAAGATGGTTAGACCAAGGGTAGCTGAGAATGTTATGATGGAGGCTCTTGCTCAAGTGCTGAAGAATCAGCAAGATGCCGCTTTAGCTAATGCCAACCAAGTTCCCCCTAGAAGGGAGGACAACCATCAAGGTGGCTATGCATGGGTGGCGGGACAAATTGCGAGGAATAAGATCGTGCCTTATGGTGGAGAGCCGGATCCTACGGAGCTATCCGACTGGTTCCGTGAGATGGAGAAACAGTTTGATCTTTACCAAGTCCGGGAAGAGGACAAGGTGAGGATAGCAAAGCACTTTCTTGTGAGGGAAGCCGACAACTGGTGGGCTATCACAAGTGCCACCGCAATTCTTGAAGAGGACTTTAACTGGGCTTGCTTTAAAGCTCTTGTGGAGGGTAGATTTTACCCTAAAGAGCTTAAACAGCAAAGGCTTAAAGAGTTCATTGATTTTAAACAAGGTAACTTATCCGCTCAAGAGTTTACTACGGAGTTTAATAAGCTCGCTCATTTTGCGCCAAGGCTTATTCGTGATGATGAAGACCGTGCATTCTATTATCGTAACAAGTTGAATGCCGTTCTCCAAAGTAAAGTGAGAAGGGGTACCGCGTCCTTTGGTGATCTTTATGACGATGCCTTATGGGCTGAAAATTCAATGAAGGCTATAAGGGATGAAGCTTTAATGAATAATCCCTCTCCTTCTTATGCTCCTAGGCCGAATGCTTTTGGGAAGAGGCCGTTTATTCCGTCTTCTTCAAATTCCTATGCTAACAAGAAGAGGTTTAATCCTCCTTTCAATGCCTATTCAAGGAATCCTGCTCCTTTTATTCCTAGAGCTACTTCAAATGTGGCTCATAAGCCTTATCCGCCTCAAGCTCAAGGTCGCTTTTGCAACCGGTGTAGACTTCCTCTACACCCCGGCAGATCTTGTAACAGCCGACCTTATGTGTGCTTCTTCTGTCAAAAGGGTGGTCATCGTTACGAGGATTGCCCCGATCGAAAGTTGCCCCCTCCTCCTCCTAAACCTAAGGGTTCAATCTTTGTCATGAGTCGTGCCGAAGCCGATGCTCATCCCGAGATCATTACGGGTATGTTCTCAATCTTAGAGCAACCGTGTCTTATTTTATTTGATACCGGTGCTTCTATGTCTTTTGTGTCATCAACCTATGCTAATAAATTATCTGTCAAGCCTACGTCTAGTGAGGATACTACTCCCATATCCTTACCATCCGGAGATATTATCTCTTGTTCAACTCTTTATCCAAATGTACCTATATCTATTTCGGGTTCTATCTTTCCCGCGAATCTCCTTAAGTTTCCTCTAGGAGAGTTTGATATTATATTAGGTATAGATTGGTTAGCTATGTATCATGCGAGGTTCGAGTGTCGTGACCAAAAGATTTTCTTAAAGAGTCCTTTAGGTGTTAGAGTAACCTATAAGGGATCTCATCCCCGTAAAGGTGTGTCTTTAATTTCCGCTATGAAGTTGGTAAGTATGGTTAGAAAAGGTCACCAAGCATTCTTGTGTGTTGTGACTTCTTCGAATACCTCTTTGCCAAGTATTGAAGATGTGCCTATTGTTCGAGAATTCATTGATGTATTCCCCGAAGATTTGCCCGGGATCCCTCCCGAGCGTGATGTTGAATTCTCTATTGATCTTGTTCCTGGTTCTGGTCCAATTGCCAAAGCTCCTTATCGTATGGCTCCGTCTGAATTGAAAGAGTTAAGAAAGCAGTTGGATGATATGATTGAAAAGGGTTTTATTCGACCAAGTGCCTCTCCTTGGGGTGCTCCCGTTCTTTTTGTGAAGAAGAAGGATGGTTCTATGAGATTGTGTATCGATTATCGTGAATTGAATCGGATTACAATCAAGAATAGGTATCCTTTACCGAGAATTGAAGATTTTTTTGATCAATTAAAGGGTGCTTCTACTTTTTCGAAGATTGATTTGAGGTCCGGTTATCATCAAATTCCGGTTAGAGATGTTGATATTCCAAAGACCGCTTTTAGTACGAGGTATGGCCATGATGAGTTCAAGGTAATGCCATTTGGATTGACGAATGCTCCTGCTATCTTTATGGATCAAATGAACCGCACATTTAGTGAGTATCTCGACAAGTGTGTGGTGGTGTTCATTGATGATATTCTTATTTTCTCCAAGTCCGAAGAAGAGCATGCTATTCATTTGAGGATTATTTTGGGTGTTCTCCGTCGACAAAAGTGGTATGCTAAGTTCTCTAAGTGTGAGTTCTGGTTACCTAAAGTGTCCTTTCTTGGGCATGTTATTTCGAAAGAAGGTGTTATGGTGGATCCTTCTAAAATTGAGGCCGTTGTTGATTGGAAGAGTCCGACTGATATTAGAGAGATTCGAAGTTTCCTTGGTTTAGCTGGTTATTACCGAAGATTTGTCAAGGATTTCTCTAAGCTTGCTAGACCGATGACTCAGTTATTGAAGAAAGAAACCAAATTCCTTTGGAATGAAGCTTGTGAAGCAGCGTTTCAAAAGTTAAAGAAGAGGTTAACTACCGCCCCGGTGTTGATTTTGCCTGAAGATGGAGTAGACCTTGATGTCTACTGTGATGCTTCTAAGATGGGATTGGGTTGTGTTCTTATGCAGAATAGGAAGGTGGTGGCTTATGCTTCAAGGCAATTGAGAGTTCATGAAGTGAACTATCCTACTCATGATCTAGAATTGGCCGCCGTTGTACATGCTTTGAAAGTGTGGAGACATTATCTAATTGGAGTTCATTGTCGTATCTTCACCGATCACAAGAGTTTGAAGTAACATACTCAAAAAGAGTGTGAATATGAGGCAAAGAGATGGTTGGAATGTGAAGATTATGATTTTGAGTTATTGTATCATGAAGGGAAGGCTAATGTTGTTGCAGATGCTCTTAGTAGGAAAGCTTCTCATGCTTTGAATGCTTTGCATGTTTTACCTGTTGATCTTTGTGCCGAATTTCGAAGGTTGAGTTTGGAGTTTGTAGAGCGTGGATTTGTTCATATTGGTGCTATGATTGCCGAACCTGTGTTTCTCCGTGAAATCCGCGAAAGCCAAGTTGATGATCTTACCTACAAGTCTATCCAAGCCAAGATTCTTGAAGGTAAAGGTAAAGATTTCAAGTTTGATAATGAAGGTGTTCGTCGTTTCCATGGTCGTTTATTTGTTCCTAATGCTCTTAATTTGAGGAAGCGAGTTCTTGATGAAGCTCATCTTTCCCCTTATTCTATTCACCCCGGAGGTGATAAAATGTACAAGGACTTGAAGTTGCAATTTTGGTGGCCAAACTTGAAGGGTGATGTTGTTTCTTATGTTGGAAGATGTTTGACTTGCCAACAAGTGAAGATTGAACACAAGAGACCCGGTGGATTGCTACAACCGTTGGATATTCCGCTATGGAAGTGGGAATCTATTTATATGGATTTTGTTATGGCTTTGCCGAGGACCGTTGGAGGTAAAGATGCCGTTTGGGTTGTTGTTGATCGTTTGACCAAGTGTGCTAGATTTATTCCGATCAAAGAAACTTGGAGTTTGGATCGTTTAGCAAAAGCTTATGTTGATGAAATTGTTAGATACCATGGCGTTCCTAAGGAGATTGTATCTGACCGAGATCCGAGATTCTGTTCGAGATTTTGGGAAGCTTTACAAGAAGCCAAGGGTAGTAAGTTGTTCATGAGTACTGCATTTCATGCCGCTACCGATGGTCAGTCCGAGAGGACTATTCAGACTTTAGAAGACTTGCTTAGGGCTGGTGCTCTGCTTTTCAGTCTAGTTGGAAAAAGAGCTTACCGTTGGTGGAGTTTTCTTACAACAACCGTTATCATGCATCGATTAAGATGGCTCCATATGAAGCTCTTTAGGGAAGGAAATGTCGGAGTCCTATATGTTGGAATCAATTGAGTGACAATCGTGATTTAGGCCCCGATGTTCTTGTTGAAACCATTGATAATGTGAAGGTCATTCGTGATAGAATGAAAGCCGCTCAAGACCGTCAAACGTCTTATGCCGATATCCGAAGAAGGCCTTTAGAGTTTGAAGTTGGTGATAAAGTGTTCTTGAAGGTGTCTCCTATGAAGGGTGTTAAAAGGTTTGGTGTTAAGGGTAAATTGAGTCCGAAATACATTGGACCTTTTGATATTGTGGAAAGGATTGGTGCCGTTGCTTATAAGTTGGATTTGCCGCCGAATTTGGCTAAGGTTCATGATGTTTTTCACGTTTCTCAATTGAGAAAGTATGTTAGTGATCCAAGCCATGTCTTTCAAGTTGAATTGCCCGAGATTGAACCGAATCTATCCTTTGAAGAGAAGCCGATCCGTATCCTAGATCGTAAGGATAGGAAGTTGAGAAGTAAAGTAGTTCAGTTGGTGAAAATCTTGTGGAGAAGTGCTAATGTCGAAGAAGAGACTTGGGAAACCGAAGCTTCTATGCGTAGTAAATATCCGAGTCTATTCGAGTAAGGTAATTTTTATGTTCCTCAAGTTTCGAGGGCGAAACTTTTTAAAAGGTGGGGTGATTGTAACACCCGGAAATGTACCCTATTTTTCTAGTAGAAATATTTTACGAAATCTTTTCAGCAAATTTAAGTTTGTAATTTAATTTATGTCCGAGTCGAATTTAGAATTTCCGAGTTCGTATGGAATTTCTGCGAGATTCCAAGAAAATCCCGTCTTAAGCCGAGTTTGACTTTTCTTGACTTTTGAGTCGAGTTTGACTTTTCTTGACTTTTGAGTCGAGTTTGACTTTTCTTGACTTTGGAACCGTCTTTGACTTCCGTTGACTTTTTCCCTTCATATCCACTGATACTCCTTAACCTATTTTTCCTACACAAACACAAACCAAACATTTCTTCCTCTCTAAGAAAGATCAAACCCTTGCCTCCCTATTGTTTTTCGATCTTTGATTCGTCCTAGCTCATTCATTTCTCAATAGAATTCACGTAAGTTCGTCTTATTCTTCTTCCCTAACCTTCCTCTATCCGTGTTGATATTAAAATCATCGTCTTTCTCGCTTTTCAATCTTTCTGTCTTTCTCAAGATGAATTTCATTCATCTTTTATGATCTATTTGTAGATGGTGACCTCCAAGATCCCGACAAAGACTATTTCCTTATAGAAGAGGAGCTTGACGATTAGTAGATACGCATAAAGGTAACGGTGAAGGGTTACTCGGTATCATTTACGTGTTTTATGTGATTTCTAGGATAGAAACCATGTTTAGATTATAGTTAGTAAGCTTATGACTTGTATTCTTGTTGATGGATGTTGTTTATTGAGTATTCACATGAGTATTGATGAATTAGAATGATAGTCGATAATTATCAAAAGTCGACTTTGAGGAAACAAGGCATTTTCGAGTACATTAGACCCCAGCCGGTCGACCGGCAGCCGGTCAGACCACCGGCTGGGGCACCTGCTGCATATTTTGGAATTTTTACGTGATTTTGGAATATGAGGTTGGGCTCAGCCGGTCGACCGGCAGCCGGTCATACCACCGGCTGAGACCCCCCCTTCCCTCCTTTGTTTTTCAAATGACCCATTGGTCCCAGCCGGTCGACCGGCAGCCGGTCGACTGGCAGCCGGTCGACCTGATCGGCAGGGACACACTGACATTTCATATTGATTTTCGTATTGACTTGTGGCCTGAGCCGGTGGACCGGCAGCCGGTCAGCCTGACCGGCTGGCACCTGCTGGTTATTGATTGTGATTTTGGTTTACGGTTTTCATTTATAATAATTCCAATCGTTCGTTTATCGTAAAATTTTACGTAGCGACTTATAATATTATGGTTTTAAATATATGACATTTCATTCGCTTGTATCACATGTTTTGTGACGGTTTTTGGTATTTTTCCACTTTGAGTCGGTTTTTACAAATGATACGGTTTGAGCACTATTTTGTCTTGTGCTTTGTATTCTCATTCCCTTGGCTACCTTCCCGTTCGTAAGGCTGGAATGTCGGAACGGAGAGGTATCCTACTGCTTAAATGCATGTGTTAGTGGGCATACGACGACGTTGTGGGGAGTTGAACGCTATGCGTTGTTCGACCCGGCCGTCAAATGTTGTGTACTTGCGAGGTGGTGTTATTTGCATGTAGCGTACCGCTTGTTATGAGGCTTGAGCTCTTTTCCGACTCTTTCGTGAATTGATCTACCGAATTTGGGGTACTCGGCGTCTAGTGTAAGACCGAGTCTTGGATGCGAAACGTGTATCGCATGTCGAATCGGAAAACGTTTATTCCGAGATCCTGGCCAGGTTTAGACTAGGACCGGATATTTATATCGTCGTGCTACCAGGAGTAAATTAGTCTACATATACGAAATGTAGCATCGTGTATGAGTTCAGGGAAGCTGATCCGCTGGATGCCGGTTTAATCATACTTGCCATGTACACGATGCTAGTGACGTTTCATTTACGTGAGAGTGTCGTCTTGTGTCGTCTTTGAATGCGTTATTTCATGATATTGTTCATGGTCATTGCATGATTGGGCACCGTCAATGTCTTGGTTCGTGAATGGATGATAATATGTTGGATTTATTGTGATCATCGCATGACTTGACTTGGTTTGTCTGTCGAGTCTCAATCTTATCAATCTTATACCGCTAACGGTGAGATGCAAGCCCTAGTGAGCGTATTCGGTTGCCTAAGAGTGTCTTCCCCGCGTCTTTGAATAACATGATGGATTCGGATTATGTGCTCTTATGTTCTAAAATGGTTATAGAATTGCCTATCTATTCTTATTGCAACTCACATGTATATATATATATATATGCATGCGTTACTTTTGTATTTTCTTATATGTACGGTAAAGGTGATATGGCTGGGAGAACCCGGAGTTACTCCCCACTGACTGTGGCGTTCATGTTTTTCATGAATGAACAGGTTGCTTGCTTGGATGCCTTTTTGGATATGATGTTTTGGGGTTCGGGTGTGAGCTAGCGGGCGTTGTCCCTGGAAGTTTTCACCTCTAGACGATATTAGCTAGTCTTGCTAAACACTTGTTCTTTGCTAACATTTTAAGAGACCCCGTCTCTTTGTTGTATTTCCATACTTAGTTTGTAACATTTTGACACACCTCGTGTTATATATATCTTGCATGTACAAAAGTTTTTAAAATACCGTATTTCCGCATATTATTTCACATGCTTGTTTGTTTTATATTTCCGCATTCGCGAGGGTTGTCACAATTTCGGGCAAATTGTTAAAGTACGAGGGTACCGTGGGAATTTCCCGAAAATTTAATTTTGTCTTTAGCTATGGTGGTTTAAACTGAGATTTAAATCGCAATAAAAAAGGCTTACGTATAAATTAATGGAAACTCTTTTCCACGATTGAAAACATAAGTTTGTAGAAGAAGTATTTGTCATTGCACGAATAATATAAATATCAACGGAAAATTAACATTCATTGCTTATATATAATTCACTTGTAAAACAATTTTTAACAAGTCACTCATATAATGACCCCTCACGAAATTATATATGTGATTCCGAGACCCGCATTTTAGATAAAAATGAACATGTTATGCCACTTTTATGTAATAGACGGTAAGTCAACATTTTGACTAATTCTACCCCTAGAACTCTCGGTCGACGAATTTCTACCAAATTCATCTCCTAGTCCCGGGATAACACTTATCCCGTTGAATCCAACCCAATTTAGGTGTGTGATCGCATCCCCCTACATACCCGAGGTAAAAATGGTCCACGTTGTGGTTGCCCTAATAAACACGGGGTTCATAGGTGTTTCAATTGGTAAGGTTAAATCTCAATTTCTTTTAAGTTATGTGAGAGGTCTTGTCAATTTAGTTATTAATTCCCCATAAGTGAACTAAGTCGGTGAATTTTGAATAACGTTGAATTGACAATCAAGAAATAAAATGCATGTTGGCGATTTTGGCATGAGCAGAAAACATAAAGCAAGCAATTAACAAATAATAAATCCTAGTATGGCCACCTAGCTAATCTAATTAACTAGACAATTACTAAATCGGAAACCAACTCCTTGGTCCCTTGCATCTTCATGGAACACGCTCCAAAAAGGACCCGTCTTTTGGAACACCGACTTCGGGAATCTCCGTCTTCATAATAAATAATTACAAAAAGATACAAATGAAATTTAAATTATACATTTGATCTAGAAAATTAAATTATTACAAACCGGCGATACGAGATCGCAATTAAAATTACAACCGAATCGGTATTCCATTACATTACGGGTAATACTGATTAAAATAATCTAGACCATACTAGGTACAACTTGCATTAAAAATTAAAAAAAATGACATTCATTCATTCAACCAAAAAAACATAAATAAAATGCTATAAAAATCATGCCAAAATCGCCCTTAACACTTATCATGCTCATTCTAGCTCGGTTTTATTGATTTTATCGATTTTTAACCATTAAAAATCTATAATCAACAATTAAATCGTATTTAAGCTCAAACTAATTATCTAAAGTTATTTAGAACTCAAAATTAGTCCGCACTAATTTTGTTTGTATTTAATTAGTTTGAATTGATCGTATTTGCTAAATATAGAGGTTTAATCACAACATTTATGAAATAAACCCAAAATAAATTATAAACATCATAAAAATTAGAAACCAAAACTTTTGTACATTCTGGAAAATTTCCAGGAACTCCAAAAACCAAAAATATTTCCCTAAAAATTTTGAATTAATTTTATGAACAAATAGACTTGTATTTATCGGTTTTATCAAATAAAAACCAATAAATATAGTAAAATAGTGAAAACAAATTACCAAATTTCACCAAAATGATATAAATAATTTTATAAAATGTACCAAAAGATTTCAAGACCAAAACAGGACTTTTCAATTTTATGAACATAATAATCTCACTTTATCGACTTTTATCTAATAAAAATCAATAAAAATGCAAAACTTAATTAAAACTTACGAAATTTTACATACAGTATTTAAAACCTTCATGTGAGATTATATAAATATTTCATGACTAGATTCAACATGAAACTATTTTTAGTTAACTTTTAACATAAAAATGCATATTAACTTAATTTAACGGCCATAAATCAAAATAAATAGCAAACAATCCCTAAAATCACCAAATTTGAGCACAACCATTTTGCGTTCAGTAGGTATGCATGAAAATAAAAAAAAAATCGTGCAAACCATTTTTAACACAAATTTTCGATTTTACTCATGTTATCGTATAACTCGATTTTAATGCTTAAAATCAACATGCATGTAACAAGTTAGCTCTGATACCACATGTAAGTCCTAGACCTCTAATTAGACTCCTCTAATTATTTCATTAAATTACATTAACTTAATGATTTAGGATCTAGTTATCATGCATGCAAATATAAAAGCATAAAATAAAAGATAATATCCTTACATTCGGAATTTTCGGCAAAATGGGCACAATAAGAAACTCCTTTATTGTTGTTATTGAGCTTAGAGTAATAATGAACCTCCAAAATAACCTCCAAATTAGAAGACCTCCTTCCAAATTGCACCCAAGATGGTACCCAAAATTATCTAAACTTATTATTAACTAGATAATAAGTAAAGATATAATACTACTAATATTAGTATATTACTACTCTAGTAATATGTAGAGAATATTAGTATATAGATTAGTTTTAGAAAGATGTGGGAGGTTTTATAGAGAAGTAAGCAAAATAAGCCTAATATGAAGTGGTAAAAATTGAACAATTGTCCATTTTATGGCACTATGGCAGGCACACCCAAGCCATGTGGCCTCTTATTTTGCTTACTTTTATTCTTATGCAAAGTAGTGGAGTGTAGGAAATATAGTGATGATTAAATTTTACATGTAATGTCACTATCACCTAGTGGATTGTGAACATAAAATAGAACAATAATCATCCCCTTTGCACATGGACAAACCGGTGCACATATGTCCATTATGGACCATTTTGATTTTTGATATTTGTCCCACAAATACTTATTAATCATATGCTTAATTATCTTGTATAATTAAGTGTTAATTTGATCAACAATTATATGACACAAATTAATAAACAATATGTACTTAACTTTTAAGTGATATTTTACCATTATATTAATATATAATGGATCCCACAATGCTTAGTTAATTTATTTTACAACTCCTTGTAAATATAATTAACTAATCACCTCTACCTCAAAATATATATAAAACCTCAACTAATTTAGTAAATTAACGATTAATTACTAAAGTAGATCTTATTTAATCATATTAAAATAAGATATAAATTAATTAGTCAAATATCGTATAATTGAATAATAATACTTAATTGAATTTGAGTTCCAAACTCAATTTATAACAATTTCCTCCCATAACTAAACGTACAGGATCAAATATTTGTAATGTGCTAATTAACTGTATCATATATAAATAATTAGTTCTACTATTTGGATTTCATCCTATAGGTGTGACCGAAAGGGATCAGTTGATCACCACCTTCATACGACAATAACGTCTAATTCTAGTCAGCTGCGCGTTATCGAGTTACGTTAATCAACTAACGTGGAGTATCAAACCATACTAATCATGCCACGTATATTCCAAATAAGTTTTATTATATAAAAGCACTATTGTGGAGGACACTTACTCCAACAATTTACTTCTTTTATTGTTGTTATTATTTAGATATTATGAGTAACTAAACCTTTAATCTTGGGTTAAGGGGGATCTAGCATGTTATAAGGGGGATTATTTGATTAATTGCTAGTTAAATCATACTGTTGTCTTTTGATTGTTGTTATAATTCTAGTAGATTGATTTTGGCCAGAATTAATTAACTAGTATCGCATATTAGGATTTTCACCGACCGGGTTAAGACTAATATAGGCTACGCAATCGAATAGAATACGTTTAATGATAGCGACCACATGTTAAATTTATATCTAAGGGCCATAATTGAACTGACCAATCTTGTGACCTTAGACAATTAGATTGAATATTAAACTCTTTCCCCGGATAACATTATAGTGAACCTGATCCCTAGATCTTTTAATCTTATTGAATATTGAATTTGTCTTCTAATTTATTGCAATTAGTTACAACTAAACAAATCAAACCCCAGAAAATTGTTACCTTTAGGACAGGCCTATTATTAACAAATAGACTTTTACCGCCTATTTGTGGATTCGATACCCTATCTACCGCTGACTATTAGTAAGCATTGAGTTAGGTTTAATTTGATTTAGGGGACACAACTTTTCCCTTATCATTTGGTAAGAAGGTATGCCGTTTATTTGAGTCCAAGTGTTGGATTTAATTATTGATTTAATAAAGTATTGTTTCTTTATCGCTTGATTTAATATTTACTACCTCAGGCAACCGAGATGGTTGCATCCGCATGTGCTGAGGAGGTCTTGTAAGGCTCCTCGGAATATGAGGGTGTTACAGATCACCTATTGGAGTCTTAAATGAAGTACGCTAAGCTCATAGAGTGTCATTGAGCTTACGAGTCCAATCCTTTCTTGATTTACTCACAACTTTCTCAAGGATTGACTTTATTTCCCTATTATAAACCTCCACTTGCCCACTTGTCTACGGATGTTAGCTTAACTCCCGACGATGTGTAACACCATACTTCTTCAATAAAGTGTTAAGATGACGCTCATTGAAATGCTTCCCTCCATCGCTAATAAGAGCACGAGGAACGTCAAATCGAGGAAAAATAATCTTCTGAAATAGTTTAATAACTGCCTTGGCATTGCAAGTAGAAGTGGCAATGACTTCCACCCACTTTGCGACATAGTCAACCGCTACTAAAATGTATTAATTCCCATGTCAAGATGGGAAAGAACCTTGGTAGCCAATACCCCAAACATCGAAGATCTCAACCTCCAAAATACCTGTTTGAGGCATCTTATGCCTTTGCGAAATATTACCCGTCCTTTGACACGCATCACAAGAACGGACAAATGTAGTAGCATCCTTGAGAATAGTCGGCCAATAGAAACCCGATTACATCACCTTAGCAAACGTCCTAGAAGGACTATGATGCCCACCATAAGAAAAGGAATGACAATGGGAAATGATAGCATGTACCTCACTTTCTGAAATGTAGCATCGATAAATATCATCGGCACACTCCCGGAATAGATAAGGATCATCCCAAAATTACCGCTTAACATCATGTAGTAACCTCTTCTTTTGCTAATAAGATTGATCGGGAGGCGTAATCCCCCCAACCATATTGTTGGCAAAGTCAGCAAACCATGGAGTCTCCATGGTAATGGCAAGGAGATGATCATCAGCGAATGAATCATCAATGGAGATAGGATCTTCCCATCATATCCAAACGAGATAAATGGTCAGAACCACATTATCTGCACCAGACTTATCCACGATCACTAAGTCAAATTCTTGTAGTAATAATATCCAGCGAATAAGCCTAGGTTTGTCTTCCTTCTTAGACTACAAATACTTCAGCGCTGCATAGTTGGTACAGACTATATTTTTAGAACCTACAAGATAGGCTCTAAACTAATCCAATGCATAGACAACGACAAGTAACTCTTTCTCAGTATTGTAACACCCGGAAATGTACCCTATTTTTCTAGTAGAAATATTTTACGAAATATTTTCAGCAAATTTAAGTTTTAACTTAGAATATTATGTTCCGAGTCGAATTTAGAATTTCCGAGTTCGTATTTGGAATTTCCGCGAGATTCCATGAGAATCCCGTCTTAAGGCGAGTTTGACTTTTCTTGACTTTTAAGTCGTCTTTGACTTTTCTTGACTTTTAAGTCGTCTTTGATTTTTCTTGAATTTTAAGTCGTCTTTGACTTTTCTTGACTTTTAAGTCGTCTTTGATTTTTCTTGAATTGTAAGTCGTCTTTGACTTTTCTTGAATTTTAAGTCGTCTTTGACTTTTCTTAACTTTTGAGCCGCCTTTGACTTTCATTGACTTTTCCGACTCACCCTTTACTTATACTCCCTTCTAACCTTAACCTAATTCATTTCAACACAAACCAAAACTTTTCTTCCTCCTTAAGAAATCAAACCCTTGCCTCCATAGCATTTTTCGATCTTTGAATCATCCTAGCTCTTTCGTTCCTTGATAAAATTCACGTAAGTTCGTCTCATTCTTCTCCTATTACCTTCCTCTATCCGTTTTGATATTAAAATCATCGTCTTTCTCGCTTTTTAAATTATCCGTCTTTCTCAAGGTGAAATATATTCATCTTTTATTACCTAATTGTAGGTGGAGACTACTAGGAAAGCTTAGTAATCGATTAAAGACGCGTATAGGTAACGGTGAAGGGTTACTCGATATCATTTACGTGTTTTATGTGATTTCTAGGATAGAAACCGTATGTAGATTATGGTTAGTATGCTTATGACTTGTATTGTTGTTGATGGATGTTGTTAGTTGTTAATTGATATGAGAATTGATGATTTGTAATGATAAATGAGGTTTTTGTTGTTGATAACATGTCGATTTTTGTTCGTCCTAGAATCCCGTGAAGGACGCAGGCTGCGTCGTAGGACGCAGGCCGCGTCACCTGCTGCCAACAGAATTTTTCCTGCACTGACCCCTTTTCGTAAAATGATCATATCTCCTTCGTTACTTGCTTGTTTTGGGCGTGTGACATCTCGTTGGAACTGTAAGTGGTTAAGCTATCACCTCGACTTGGAATTTCTGCATTCCCATATATAGAACTCTAGTTATGACCGTTTGAAGTGTACCCTTGTTTTCGTTGGTTTCCAAACAACATTGTTTTGGAGAGGTGATCTATGTTTTTACTCATTATGCTTCATAAACTTGTTCTAATGCTTATGTATCATGTATTAACTCATGTT
>JAIUZE010070374.1:57702-92549 GCA_022085475.1 Heliosperma pusillum
CTTGATAGAATTCACGTAAGTTCGTCTCATTCTTCTCCTATTACCTTCCTCTATCCGTTTTGATATTAAAATCATCGTCTTTCTCGCTTTTTTAAATTATCCGTCTTTCTCAAGGTGAAATATATTCATCTTTTATTACCTAATTGTAGGTGGAGACTACTAGGAAGGCTTAGTAATCGATTAAAGACGCGTAAAGGTAACGATGAAGGGTTACTCGATATCATTTACGTGTTTTACATGCTTATATGCTAGAAATCGTATTAGAATACGATTAGTAAGTTTAGGAATCATGTTATGGATGATGATTGTTGTTATTTGATGATTGTTGATGATGAATATTGATTGTTGATAGTTATTAGAAATGAATTATGAGAATTGGAAATGATAGGATTGAATTTTGTTGAAGACTCTCGGGTGAATTGGTAACAGAGTGTTTCACGGTCGTGAGATGTAAGTCACGGTCGTGAACCCTCATTTCACGGTCGTGAAATACAAGTCACGGTCGTGACTTGTGCAGTTTCACTGCACTGACCCCTTTTCGTAAAATGATCATATCTCTTTCGTTACTTGCTTGTTTTGGGCTTGTGACATCCCGTTGGAACCGTAAGAGGATAAGCTATCACCTCAACTTGGAATTTCTGTATTTGCATATCTAGAACTCTAGTTATGACCGTTTGAAGTGGACCCTTGTTTTAGTTAGTTTCCAAACTCGTTGTTTTGGAGAGGTGATCTATGTTTTTATTCATTATGCTTCATAAACTTGTTCTAATGCTTATGTATCATGTATTAACTCATATTTATCATATTTAAACTTATATGATTCCCTATTCTCATGTTTTGTGACGGTTTTTGGTATGTTCCCACTTTGAGTCGGTTTTTACAAATGTTACGGTTTGAGCACAAATTTCCTATGTGCTTTGTACTCTCATTTCCCGGCTACACCCTTATACTCGTTAGACTGGAATGTCGGAGTGATGGGGTGTATCCTTGATGCTTGTATGCATGTTTTAGTGGGGATATGACGACGTTGTTAGGAGGTGAACGCAATGCGTTGATCGACCCGGCCGTCAAATGTTGTATCTTTGCGAGGTGGTTTCATTGCATGTAGCGTACTAGCTTGAATTTTGACTATAGATCTCTTTCCGCCTCTTTCGTGAAGGTTAACCGAATTTGGGGTACTCGGCGTCTATGATTGACCGAGTCTTGGATGTGGAACGTCTTACCACATGTCGAATCGGGAAACGTCTTATCCCGAGAGTCTGGCCAGGTTTAGACTAGGACCGTATTATTATCGTCGTCCTACCGAGAGGATTAGAGTCTTGTGTGTACGAAACGTCTTATCGTACATGATTCCAGGAAACGTCTTATCCTGTGAACTTTTTTTGTCTAGGTCATGAGTATACGAAACGTCTTATCGTATACGGTTCCGGAAAACGTCTTATTCCGTGAGCTTCCATTGGCTTGTCTTGCTATTGTACACGATGCTAGTGCGTTTCATTTACCGTGAGAGACTGTGTTGTCATATTCGTATGATTTTGATGGTCGTTTGTAAGTTGATTTATACGTGAACATTGAGTTGGACTCTTGCATGAATTAGATGATTGACGTGGTTTATATGTCGAGTTTCTATCTTACCAAGTATATGCCGCTAACGGTGAGATGTAAGCCCTAGTGAGTATATAGTTGCCTAAGAGAGTCTTCCCCGAGTCTTGAATAACATGATGGTTCCTCAATTTGTTTTCCATATGAGCTTATCATTATATATTGGATTGCCTATTTATTCTTATCGTAACTCACATGGATATCTATATATGCATGATTTCACTTTTGTATTTCCTTATATGTACGTTTAATGTGATATGGCTGGGAGAACCCGGAGTTACTCCCCACTGATTGTGGCGTTCATGTTTTTCATGAATGAACAGGTTGCTTGCATGGATGGCTTTTTGCTTATGCTATTTTGGGTTCGGGTGTGAGCTAGCGGGCGTTGTCCCTGGATGAAACACCTCTAGACGTTGTTTAGCTAGTTGCTAATTACTTTGTCTTTTGTTAACACTTTGAGAGACTACGTCTCTTGTGTATTTTTATTTAGTTTGCAATATTTTGACACTCCTCGTATTTTTCTATCTTGCATGTATAAAGGTTTTTAAAATACCGTATTTTCCGCTATATAATTCACATGCTTGTATGTTTTATATTTCCGCATTCGCGAGGGTTGTCACAGTAAACCACCTTATCCCAATCATAATATACTAGGTCTCTATTTGTATAATTTATAATGATTGACTCTTCAATCATCCTTTTTATTTATTCGCTTTTTGTATAACAAAAGTACGCCTAGGATTTCGACAAATCCTTATAAGTTTGGAAATTTGGGTTTGTGTAACCATTACCACATATCCAAATTTTCTCTACCAAACACAAGAATGAATCCTTAGTTCTCCTTGAGAACCCTATGGATGTTCTTGTAGGCTATCCAATGACACTCATGTGGGTTGATTTGTTATACGCTTGTCATGCTCCCAGCATACAATTCATTTAGGTATGTGCATGTAATGGCATACATGATTGGTCTAATTGCGGAAACTTTAGTACTCATGTGATCAACAACTCTTAGGTTAAGTGGATGACTATGACCTTTTCATAGTGATCCTACTTTCATCAACATGAATAACCTATTTAACTTGTTGAATTAGATAAAGAATCTTATCGATATAAGACACAACTCAAAAAGTCCAGCTAAAATCTTCTATTCTACAATAGATTTTGATTTTAGTATACATGTTGCCCTCTTCCATCCAGCATTAAAATCCAACCACTCCTTTCAAAAAGGTAATATGAATACGTGACTCACAATGAGTGATACGTCATTCACTTGGAAGACAATTTCTCCCACTGAACTTCATGTCTTAACATGATAACTTTAATTCCCACTTAACTTCATGTCTATAAATGTCTTTTCGACAATTCGAGGAAACTCTTTTTATATCTCATAATAGAAAAGATCATCATAACCTCTTGGTAGATAACATAGGCTTGTGTCATGTACACATACCATTCCAAATCCCTATTTGGACATATGGTTTTGTTGTGTATCTTGTACACACCTACTATGAGGTATTTTACTGATGATTTGGATCTAAACATAGTTACGCATTAACTTAGCTTTTCCATCATGTCTATCCATGCAACTATAATTGGACACCTCCAAGTAAAATATCTTCATGTCTATAGAATGATTTATTGGACAACTCCAATTATATCATTCCTTTGCATATATTCCATTTAGTTTCATAAGTCTCTTATTAGATCATAATTCTTATTATTTCAAGAACATTGTCTTTTGGTCTCGTCACTAGTCTCAGGATTCACCTAAGAAAGCTTTCTTTTGGTCTCCTTTCTAGTCTTGAGTCTAACCTAAGAACATTTTCTTTTGGTTTCCTCACTAGTTCCTAACTAGTTTTTCGTTGTGGCTTATTTTCTTCCATATCTTTAGAAAATACAACTATTTTCTATAAACATAGCCTTATGAGTCACAAACAATTTTGTACTCATACTCGTGAAAGAGGTAGAAGTATCACAACATGACCTTAAGTGATCTACTAAAGACTTTATTGTAAAGACATTGAATCTTAGCTTTGAGATAGACTAGTTCTATAAGCTAAAGAGATGAACTCATATTCATGTCAAATACTATCTTTATAAGTGGCGTGGCCAATTGGTTTGGTAGATACCCTACTTTGAGTTCAATCACTCAATTTGACTTAGCAATTGATCTTTCAAAGTGAGAATCGAATTCTTAGTTTTTTTATTATAGTGATCCAATCATCATAATACTAATATGATCAATTTGAGTCGATACAATTTATGTTATTAGTGCAAGTAGTGTACAATGATAATTTTAGAACGATGAAAGTTTCCACAAACCAAGTAACTTGGGTTGAAAACCAAGTCACTAAATATTCAATTACAACAATTGTTCTTGAAAATTAAAGCTTCCATGTCCAACAAGGAAATAAATAGTTCTAAACAACCATAATACAATAAAAAGGGGAGACAATCTCGAGGCCAAGCTTCCTTAGCTCTTCAACCATGGGTGGCTACCTTAGCTTCCCTTGAAGAGCCTTCTTAGGATTGCTTGTCTTTGCCTTTATCTTTGCTTGCATGGCCTAATTACAATAAAAAGGGTAAGAATCATAACTTGTATCTTATACCAAAGTTGAGATCAAAACATAATTGATAGGGATGAAAATTTACCAACTGAAACAATCTTTCCAGCTTTGATATCTCCTAGATATTTGGGGCAATTCCTCTTCCAATGCCCTATGCCATTACAATAATGGTATTTGTCCTCATTGGAAGCACCCTTCTTGGGCATGAGTGAGCTATTCTCAATAGCTTTACCTTTTCCCTTGAAGGTGGAGGGCTTGTTCCCTTTACTACCACCTTTCTTGAACTTCCCCTTGCTCTTATTATTAATATGGAGCACATCCTTGGAGGTTCTAACATTTAGCCCAATGTCTCTCTCAGCTTGCACAAGCATCTTGTGCAATTCATGAAGAGAAGTTTTCATGTTTTGCATATTGTAGTTTACCCTAAACTGCACATATGCCTTGATTTTCCCCAAGGAATGTAAAACTTGGTTGATAACGAGTTCTTCGGGAATGGTAACCCCTTGAAATTTAAGAGTTTCAACATGCTCAATCAATTTGAGTACATGAGGGCTAACCTTTTGGCCCTCTTTTAGGTTCATGTCAAAAAACGCGGAAGCCGTCTCATATTGAATAATCCTTGGAGCTTGTGAAAACATGGTCACAAGCTTGACATAGATCTCACAGGCGGTGCTCATCTTTATGGCACTCCTTTCGAGATCGGCCTCCATAGAGAAAACCAAAACGTTTTTGGTCGCGGCAGACTCTTTGTGGTAAGCCTCATAGGCTCGCTTTGCGGCGGCGGTTGACCTTTCATTAGGTGTTTCGGGAGAGGCTTCAGTAAGATAACGAAGCTTGTCGTCACATTCCACGGCAAGGCGGAGTTGCGCATCCCAATCGGCAAAATTAGCGCCATTCTTTTCTAACTTGCATCGATCCATGAAGGATCGAAGCCATGAGACATTCGGGAGAGTTGGAGCATTGGTGGTGGTGGATGAATTAGCATTTGCCATTGTGAATAAACAATATTAACTAAAAATTTTAAACATAAAGGAAACATCAACATTTATCATTTTATATATATATACTTGTAAACATTTTAAACAAGTTTTGACATTTAAATAGTCACCTCTTCCCAACTATTATAAATGATTCCGAGATCCAAATTCATATCAACTTGGGCACGGTGAGCCGATTCATCCCTTATTAACATAATTCGGTGGATTAACTCTTTAATCGATTCTACTTTAGAACTCTCGGTCAATAATATTACTTTAATATATATCTTAAGCCCGGAACACATGAGGCTACGGTCGCGAATACTTCTGTTGAGCTCAATCCAAAATTCGAAGTAATCATCTTTATTACTCCACTTACCCAACGTAACAAGTTTAGCACCTGGGTGAGTCGAGCCTACTTTCTTGCGAAATTGGGATTCATGGGTTATACTATTTGGTAAGGCTTGATCTCAAATATTTATTATGAGAGGTCATGTCAATTTATTATCTATCTCGTTTAAGTGAACTAAATCGATGAAATGACGATAATTTTAATTGACACGGTCGAATACTCGATGAAATATGCATGTCATGTTGTGGCGATTTGGCAATGCATGCAAACATATTAAATAAAATGGAAGCATTAAAATAAAACTCCTAGTATGGCATTTCCTATAATAGATAATCATATAATCTATTACAATTTCGGAAACCAACTCCTTTGGTACCTTGAACTTCATAAGCACCGTCTTTGGTCACCGTCTCTCTCGGAACTCCTTTCCGAATGGCACCGTCTTTGGGAAACTCCGGTATTACAAATAATTACAAAATATATAATAAAATTACAATAATTTCCTATGATACATTTATAAATTAAAATAATATAATAAAAGTGATACGAGGTCACATTAAATTAAAACCGAATCAATATTCCCTTACATTTCAGGTAATATCGATTAAAACTAAGGCCATACAAGGATTAAATTACATAATTCAAAATTACATAAATAATGAATTATGACATTCATAAAAGAAAATATTAAATTCATAAATTAAAAATGCAGCATTATAATATGTATAAAACATGCTCATTTTAAATGCCAAATCGCCCTATTATACGGTTTAAATCGTATATAACCCGATTTTACGGAAATTCGTGATAATAACTTCTTAAAATCGCCAAACAATAATTAAATCATATTTAAGTCCAAGTTAATCATCCCAACTGATTTAGGACTCAAAAATTAGTCATCACTCAATTTTTGACAATAATTCAACTTTTTGTTATAAAATTGCTCAAAATTACACATTAAAATCATATTTAATCAAATAAATCCAAATTTAATTACAATAGTTTCAAAATTTGAATTTTAAATTTTTGTACATTCTGGAACATTTCCATGACACTCATAATTTCAAAAATCAAGGTTAAAAATTTTGAATCGATTTTGAGAAAAATCGGTTGCGCTTTATCGGTTTTATCAAATAAAATATATAAAGCATGTGAAAATTAATCAAATTAAATTTTCAATTTAAGATCTGAAATTTGGGACATTTATGAAATATTTCATGAGATGAAATTTATTTTAGCTATATTTGCTAAAAAAATCACTATTTATGCCGTTTTTACATTAAAAATTCATAAATCATGCTATACAATTCACATGAGTCTGAAATTTTCCTCTCTGAATGGAAACTATCTATGTGACAACATATTAAAATTTCATAGTCATATTCAAAGCGAAAGTATTTTAAACCATTTGACCTTTATTTATATAATTTTATCATATAAAAATCATAAATCATGAGAAATAAGTCCACTTCACACGACATTTTACATAAAGTAAGTAAACTGCATGTGTGATGGCGTCTGAAAATTGCAAGGTCAGAAGATATGTCTAACTAGTTTTAGCATTTTAATCATCATTTTACTCATTAAAATGTAATAAAAACACTAAAAATTATATTTGAGCAATATAAATTTCTATAAATCATCAAAATGACCTAAAATCTTATTAGGACCATAATACATTGACATGCAAATGACTTTGTGATTTTATCTCATAAAACACAAATTTCTAGTTTTCTTTAAGTTACATTAACTCGAAAAAATTATAAATCGATACGAAAGCTCTGATACACTTGTAAGTTTCTTAAACTCGATATTAGACATTTCCAATATCATTTTATTATAATTTTACTCATTAAACTAGTGGATCTTATGCATGCATAACAAAATACAAAGAAGGAAGAAGAAATTGTTCTTTAAATTGAATATAAACGATTTTGGGCACAAGATTAGGACACCTTCCTAATCTTGTTCTTGAGGTTAAGGATGAGGGATGAACTCCTAGTTCTAAGTATAAGAACTCTCAATAAGTTGCACCCAAGACTACCCCTTAATCTCTTAAATATTACTACACTAGAGTAGTATTAAAGACTCCCTTATTATGAACCAATATATATATTACTACTCTTAGTAATCATATTAGTAGTGTAAGAACACTAGAAAAAATTTCTTAAATTTCTTTTAGTGAGAGATGAAGGTTGTAGAGAGATAAACATATCTTTTCTTATGAGATGAATGAATACCAAATAAGGAGAAAACATCTCCTTATTTCAAGAGCATGACCGGCCACCCTACTCATAGGGAAGGGTGGGTGCTTTTCCTTTTGTTCTTAACAAAGCAATAGGCTTAGGGCTAGGCTTAGGTAGGTAATCATTTAGTCCAATTCTTAATTAGAACAACCATAATCACCTAAGTCCTACCCTAATACCCACCACAACCGGTTTTGCCATATTATGTGAAGTCCATTTTAGATTTTGTCATTTGTCATTTGTCACATATGTGACATGTGACATGTAACATGTAATTTAGCTTATAAATGTACATTTAACTAATTTAAATGCAATTTCATAACAAATAAATTAGACTTACAATTTTAAGCCACATTTTATAATTATATGTTAATAAAATGGGTCATCTCATATTTGGTTAAAATAATCTACAATAATTTGTAATTATAATCAACCAATTTAGCTTATCTAAAATGTTTCATAAATATAATGCATTCTTAGTAATATAACAATTAAATTACTAAAATGAATATTATTTAACCATGTTACAATAAGATATTATTCTCACTAATATGAACTTAGTTCAATTTAAGGGATTAATTAATCTTTACTGCTACACAATTAATTAATGTACATGATTAGGGGATTGTCCTTTAGGTGTGACCTCAAGGGATCAACTGATCACCACCGTCATACGACAGTAACGTCAAACTCCAGTGAGCCAATCGTTACCGATTTATGTTGACCAGTTGACTATAATATTCATCATCCCTTTGTATTCTTATTATTGAGATTTAATTATGTGATCACAGTATTGTTAAGGACACTTACTCCAACATAGCTGACATGACTTACACCTCCTGATAGCATCCTGCACAGCACTGAGCATTTTGGGCCAGTAGAAATGATCCTGTAAGATGTCATAGGTCTTCTGCACTGCAAAGTGACAAGCAATGCCATTGGAGTGTACTTCTTTCACTAGTAAGACCCCATAGGGTCCCCTAAGTACACACATCTTATTCCATGGAATAGATAGCCCTCATGAGCTGTGTACCTCACATTCATCCTTGAAGTCTGGATCCTCCTGATAGAGCTCCTTCATGAACTCAAACCCCAACACTCTTTGTTCCATGAATGTCAACATCACAGAGCTCCTTAACAATGCATCAACCATAATGTTATCTTTGCCCTCAATATACTTGCTTGAAAATGAGAATGACTGCAGGAACTCTGCCCATTTAGCATGTCTGGGGTTGAGTTTGTGTTGACCATTAATATACTTAAGTGCCTCATGGTCAGAGTGTAGAGCAAATGGATTAGTCTTGTGATAGTGCCCCCAGTGATTCAATGCCCTCACAATAGCATAGAATTCTTTGTCATTGGTGGAATAATTCAATTTAGTTCTATTGAGCTTTTCACTGAAGTAGGCAACTGGTTTCTTCTCTTGTGTCAGCACAACTCATATGCCAAGGCCAGCAGCATCACATTCAACCTCAAAAAGCTTGCTGAAATCTGGTAGAACTAGGATAGGAGATTTACACAGCAACTCTTTGATCACATTACAAGATTTCTCAGCTTTGTCATTCCATTTAAATTCCCCTTTCTTCATACATTCAGTATTAGGAGCCAAGATTTAGCTAAACCCTTGGATGAATCTTCTGTAAAATGATGCTAGGCCATGAAAACTTCTGACATCAGTCACAGTCTTAAGGATAGGCCACTCCTTATTTGCCTCAACCTTCTCAGGATCAACTGCCACTCCATTCTTGGAAATAATAAAACCAAGGAAAAAAAACTTAAGGTTGCATGAAAGTGCACTTCTCCAGTTTGCCATATAATTTATTTTCTCTCAGAAATTCAAATAACAATTTCAGATGATGTAAATGTTCCCTTCTTGATGCACTGTAAATGAAAATATCATCAAAATAAACCACAATACACTAGCCCAAGTAAGGCCTCAAGACTTCTGTCGTCAGTCTAATAAAAGTTCTAGGAGTATTGGACAAGCCAAAAGGCATAACCAGCCACTCATAGAGACCATGCTTGGTCTTAAAAGCTGTCTTCCACTCATCACCAGCCCTTATCCTGACTTGGTGATACCCCTGTCTCAGATCAATTTTAGTGAACACTTGAGCACTACTCAGTTCATCTAGAATGTCATTAAGTTGTTGGAGTGAAGGTCCTCCGCAATAATGCGTCTACATGATAAATCTCTAAAAGGAATATCAGGGATATAATATTTTATTATTTGTCAGTTGATCAACGTAAATCGGTAACAATCGGCTGACTAGAGTTTGACGTTACTGTCGTAAGACGGCGGTGATTGACTGATCCCTTTCGGTCACACCTATAGGATGATGCCCAAATAGAAAAATTAAGTTATACGGAGTATATGATATAATTATAACCTTGTATTAATTGACTTATAAATAGTCAAAGTGAATTTATTTTGATGACGAGTTATGAACTCGAGCCAAAGAATTTTATTATTCAACTATATGATAATTGAATAATAGACGAAATTTAGTAATTAATAGTTAATTAACTAAATTATTATATTATGTGTATATATTGTGAGGCAGTGGTAACTAGCTAATAAATATTACAAAGAGTTGTAATAATAGCTAAATGGGTATTCCATAACCCATTATATATTGATATAATGGTCAAATATTACTTAAAAATTAAGTTTACAATAATTAGTTACTTGTATTATTTAATTGTTAAATAATCCAATTAACATTTAATTATAATAGATAATTAAAAATTTAGTCTTATAAATATTTGTGGGACAAATATCAAAAGTCAAAAATGGACCCAAATACTTATAAATGGACCAAAATAATGCATGGATGGTCCATGTTATAATTAGGCCATTTTCCACTATATTATGTCATGGATGACATAATATTCCACCATATTATTGTCTATATATACCCACCTATACACACATAATAGTGGTTGGTTCCATCAAAGAAGAAAAAGGAAGAATATTTCTTCGTCTTCTTTATCATATTTGATCAAATAGTTGATCAAATTCTTCATCAAAATCACATAACAGTAATATACATTTACTAATATTATTAAAGTAATAATATTACATAATAAATAAGGTTACTTAGCTTACTAAATTATCTAGTTAATAATTAGTAAGATTTTGGGCTAATCTTAGGTGCTTCCTTAAGGAGGCTTTCTAGTTGGAAGCTCACAAAGGTTGGAGGATCATCCTAAGCAAGTAGGTTGTTCATAAAATAACAAATTTCTTGTTTTTTTATTTCCTTTATAACAATGTAACAAATTGTTTATTATTTTCTTTTATATTATGCAATTTTGTTTGCATGCATGTGATTATAAGACCAAAATATAAATTAATTAGTAATTTTATATGTCATTAGAAGTGTCTAATGAGGCCTTTCACTAACAAGTGGTATCAGAGCATTGTTATTCACATGCATGTCAGTTTACGACGGTCTTATCACTTTATAAGATAAATTGATAAAAGATGAATATTTGGATGGTAAAATAAGTTTAATCATCAAATATTGAGTTGCATGTAATAATATGGTCATAAAATGGTTGGGTCGGAATTTTCATTATTTTTGAAATTTTTTAGCATAAGCTAAGAGATTACCGTCTTAACCCGAGTTAAAATGCAATTTTTTATGTTAAAAGTTAATAAATTTGTGTTGTATGTTAATTTTGGGCATGTTTATTTATATATATTCACTTGCATGTTCTATTTACGAGAAGTAGAATTTTAGAAATCAATATGATTAATTTTCATAGTTTATTGATTTTTATGTGATAAAAATTTATAAAAAGTGATTAATTTGTGAATAAATGTTGATTAAAATTTTGTGGTCAAAATTTTTAATTTTTTAGCTTCTGGAAATTGTTCGAAAATGTTCAAATTTTTTTTTTGAATATTTTCATAATTTTATATTTTAATTTGGAATTAAATTGTAAAAGCTATACAATTAACGAGTAATTTATAAAATATTTATAAATTGGTTTTATGAGGAAATATTTCGACATGCATGACATTTTGGTAAGGTACCAGAATGTATAAAATTTTAATATATGAATTTTTCATAAGGGTTGTGATTATATTATCTTTTATTATATAATAGTTATAATTTAAAAAGACATTTATGCTTTAAAATTGAGTTTTCACCTACCAAATTGCCAAATAGTTAGTAAGGACTAATTTTTGGTGATGGATAAAATTATATATAAATTGGTTTATCTTAAAAATAGTTTTAAGATTGGATTATGAATTTTTAATTGTTAAAAATGTTCAATTCCGCAAAACCGAGCTCTTATCATAATTGTTGGTAAGGTAGGACGATTTGGCATGACATATTTATTTTATGAATATTTTTTTTTATTCATGTTGATGAATGAGATTTATTGTATTAAAACTAATGTAATTTTACCTTATATGGCCATAGTTAGAATTGGTATTTTCCGTAATGTAAGGGAATATCAATTAATTTGTAATTAATGCGATTTCGTATCGCCAATTTGTAATTATTAATATATTTAATTTTATTACAAATGTATAATATGAAGGTTATGTAATTTGATTATCATAGTTAGATTAGTTTATATTTTCAAGATGGAGTTTCCAAAAGACGGAGTTTTTCGAAAAGAAGTTCCGAAATCCGAAAGAAGGAGGCCATTCTTATGAAGATTCAAGGGACCAAGGTGTTGGTTTCTGATTTGTAATAGTTTAGTTAATTAGATTAACTTGATGACCATATAAGGATTTATTTGTTTATTGTTTTCATGCCGAATCGTCACCAGATGCATTTTTATTTATGTTGTTATCAATTATTAATTGTCTAGCATTTACCTATTTAGTTCACTTAAAAGTGATAGTCAATTAAATTGATAAGATCTCTCACATTAAATTAAAATTGAGATTAGCCTTACCAAATAGTAGCACCTATGAATCCCTTCATCACTAGGGGTAGGCTCGGCTCACCGGGGTGCTTTCTTTTTTCGTTGGGTAAGTAGGGTAATAAATGTTATTACAAGTGAAATTTGGTTGGACTCAACAGAACAAATATGGGATGTATAGGCCCACCGTGCCTATATTTGCTCTAGGCTAAAAATGGAATTTAAAGAAATTCGTCGACCAAGAGTTCTAATAGTAGAATCAGTCAAAAGAGTTGAGTCACCAAATTTATATGAATAAGGGATGAATCGGCTCACCGTGCTCGTATTTATATGAAGATGGATCTTGGAATCGTTTATATAATTCATTGGGAGATCGTTATATAAATGAGAAACTTGTTAAATTGTTTACAAGTAGTTATTTAACGATAAATGTGAGTTTTTCCTTCCATTCTGTTTTTATAGTAATCATAATGGCTTCAACAAGTCAAATCGCTCCTATTCCCACTACCATCCCAAATGACTCATGGTTACGATCGTTCATGCATAAATATACTTTAAATGCTAAGGGTAAAAATTTTAAAGATTGGGAAGAAGAACTTTGTCTCGCCGCCACATGCGATGGTAAATTACGCTACATTATTGAACCCTCTCCTCCTCTCCCGAACAATCGATCCACCGCCGCTGTAAGGGATGCTTACGAAGACTACCCAAGAAATTCCTTAGCTGTTAAAAATTTTCTAATTTTTGCAATGGAACCTTTTTTTACAGCGGCAGTGCATTAAAATTCAACAATGCTCATGAGGTATTCTCGATGCTTTCAACCATGTTTTCACAAGCTGCAAGAATACTTTAATATGCCGCCGCCGTTCGTTTCTTTGAGGCCAACCTCAAAGAAGGACAATCTGTGAGTCCACACGTATTCAAAATGATCGAGTACGTGGAAAATGTAGATGGCCTGGGATGTAAGATCCCTAAGGAGCTAATTGTTGACCGAGTGCTCCACTCACTTTATCATGTCAAAGGATTTACCTAATTTAGGGTAAATTATAATATGACAAACATGAAGAAAAGTCTTCATAAGCTCCATTCTCTGCTTGTGCAAGCAGAGAAGGATATGGGAGTTAGTGGGAGTACGAGGAAGGATGTTCTTGCTATTAATGTAAAAAGCAAGAAAAAGTTCAAGAGGAGTGTTAGTAGGAATCCCGTTCAGGTAGAGGGTAAGGAAAAGGCTATTACGACTAGCTCTTTCAAACCCAAACCTAAGAAGGGCAATCCTTCCAAAGATAAGTGTAATTATTGTAATAACATGGGTCATTGGAAACGTAATTGCCCCAAGTATCTGGATGACATCAAGGCTGGACGTGTGACGCCCACATGTAATTTCTGATCTGAATCTTTTATGATAGACATCAGTTATGCTACAACTACAAATTGGGTATTAGATACTGGTTGTGGTTCTCACTTATGTAATCATTTACAGGGTCTAAGAAGCGTAAAGAAGTTAGGCAAGGGTGATATGGATCTGCGGATGGGAAACGGATCTAAAGTAGTTGCCGTCTCCGTAGGAACATATATAATTAGTCTAGCTTCCGGAATGCAGTTATGTTTAAATAATTGTTATTATGTACCAACTCTGTCTAGGAATATTATATCTGTATCTGTGTTAGACACAGAAGGTTTTCATTTTGTAATTAAAGACAAAAGTTGTGTTTTTCACTTAATGATGTTGTCTATGGACAGGCTATTTCAATTAATGGTATTTATATTCTAGACAATTCCGACGATGTCTGTCATATAGAAAATAAAAGACTCAAAACAGGTGATTCTGATCAATCTTATCTATGGCATTGTCGTTTAGGACACATAAACGAGAGACACATTAAAAGACTAGTAACGACTGGTATTATTAAACCATATAATTATGAATCATTTGGTACATGCGAATCTTGTCTACTTGGCAAGATGACTCGTTCACCCTTTTCAGGAAAAGGGACTCGAGCAAGTGAGTTGTTAGGTCTTATACATACAGATGTATGTGGTCCAATGACAGTCACTGCAAGAGGAAATTATGATTACCTTATTACTTTTACTGACGACCAAAGTAGATTTGGGTTTGTCTACTTAATGAAGTATAAAAGTGAAGCTTTTAAAAAGTTTATAGAGTTTCATAATGAAGTAGAAAACCAATTAGATAAAAGGATCAAAACATTACGATCAGATCGTGGTGGTGAATATTTGAGCAATGATTTCATTTATCACCTAAAAGACTGTGGTATTGTATCTCAGTTAACTCCTCCTGGAACACCACAATTAAATGGTGTGGCTGAGAGGAGGAATCGAACTTTATTAGATATGATTCATTCGATGATGAGTCAGCCTGAGTTACCGAACTCATTTTGGGGATTTGCCATATTATCTGCGATACGTTCACTAAATCAAAGCCCAACTAAAGAAGCTGATAAAACTCCTTATGAGATATGGAAAGGGAAGGTCCCGAACTTGTCATATATGAAAATATGGGGTTGTGACGCTTATGTCAAGAACAAGTCTGACGATAAGCTATCTCCTAGATCTGGCAAATGTATCTTTGTAGGCTATCCAAAGGAAACACGTGGTTATTACTTTTACGACCGTCACGAGGGCAAAGTGTTTTTGGCTCGTGAGGCTGTCTTTTTTAGAAAAGGAATTTATTTCTAGAAGACAGAGTGGGAGAAAATTTGAACTTGATGAAGTTCAAGAGCCACAAACTGAGGTGACGACACAGGAGATGTTCCTTCTTTGTCTGGCTCACTTATTGTTCCATCTGAACCTATGAGGCCAGGGAGGGTTAGTCACCGACCCGATAGATATCTAGGGGTTATCGAGGAGGATGGTGATTATGAAGTGTTACTTTTAGAAAGTGACGAACCTAAAACCTACAAAGTAGCTATTACTGGTTCCGATTCTAAGCTATGGCTTGAAGCCATGCAATCCGAAATAGATTCTATGTACGATAATCAGGTATGGGACCTGGTAGACTTACCTAAAGATGTACGACCTCTTAAGTGTAAGTGGATTTTCAAAATTAAAATCGGTATAGATGGACATAAAGATGTCTACAAAGCTAGATTGGTGGCAAAAGGTTTCACTCAGGTTTATGGTTTACATTATGATGAAACTTTTGCACCACTTGCTATGCTGAGATCTGTTCGGATTATGTTAGCGATTGCTGCATTTCATGATTATGAAATATGGTAAATGGATGTCAAGACCGCCTTCCTGAATGGGTTTCTGGAAGAGGAAGTGTATATGAGACAACCTGAAGGTTTTGTGAATCCTAAAAATCCTAACAAAGTGTGCAAGCTTAAGAGATCCATTTATGGTCTTAAGCAAGCATCAAGGAGTTGGAATCATCGCTTCGATCATGTTATCAAACAGAGTAGATTTTCTCAAAGTGTCGAGGAACCATGTTTGTACATGAAGTTTAGTGGGAGCAAAGTTGTTTTCTTAGTTTTGTATGTGGACGATATTCTACTCATTGGGAATGATATTTCTCTGCTCACTTTTGTAAAGGAGTGGTTAGGAAATCACTTCCAAATGAAAGATTTGGGAGAAGCTCAGCGCATCTTATGTATCCGGATCTATAGAGATAGATCTAAAAGGATATTGGTTGTGAGTCAAAAAGCTTATATTGATAAAATTCTTGACCGGTTCAATATGATAAACTCTAAGAGATGTTTTCTACCGATAGGCAGTGGGATAACTTTGAGTAAGTTACAATGTCCTATTGAGCCTAAGGATATTGAACGCATGATATCGATTCCTTATGCTTCCGCTATCGGATCGATCATGTATGCTATGATGTGCACCCGTACTGATGTCTTGTATGCTTTGAGTATGACGAGTCGTTATCAGAATAATCTAGGTGAAAGTCACTAGATATCCGTCAAGAATATTCTTAAGTACTTAAGAAGAACTAAGGATTCGTTCTTGGTGTTTGGAGGAGATAAAAGATTAAGTGTAAAAGGTTACACGGATGCTGGTTTCCAAACAGATAGGGATGATGTAAAATCCCAGGCTGGTTTTATATTTCTGATAAACGGAGGAGCAGTTTGTTGGAGAAGTTTTAAGGAGTGTGTGACTGCTGATTCTACAACGGAAGCTGAGTACATTGCAGCATCTGAATCTGCAAAAGAAGTTGTTGGAGGGACTAAAAGTAGTACCTGCGGCCGAAGATCCTATCACTATTTATTGTGATAACAGTGGGGCAAATTTTCAAGCAAAAGAGCCCAAGGCTAGTAATAAGTCTACACACGTACTTAGGAAATTTCATGTAATTAGAGATTTAATTGAAAGGAAGGAAATAACACACTACTACAAAAACAGTCTATGACAACGGTTAAAAATGTGACAACCCTCGCGAATGCGGAAATAAAACATACAAGCATGTGATATAATTAGCGGAAATACGGTATTTTAAAAACTTTTATACATGCAAGATAGAAATACGAGGAGTGTCAAATATTACAGACCAAATAAAAATACCACAAGAGACGTAGTCTCTCAAAGTGTTAACAAAAGACAAGGTTATTAGCAACTAGCTAAAATCGTCTAGAGGTATTTCATCCAGGGACTACGCCCGCTAGCTCACACCCGAACCCAAAATATCATAGCAAAAAGCCATCCAAATCAAGCAACCTGTTCATCCATGAAAAACATGAACGCCACAGTCAGTGGGGAGTAACTCCGGGTTCTCCCAGCCATATCACCTTAAACGTACATATAAGGAAATACAAAATAGAAGCATGCATATATAGATATACATGTGAAATACGATAAGGATAGATATGCAATTCAATATATAATGCTAAGAGCATATGGAATACAAATCCGAATCCATCATGTGATACAAAGACTCGGGGAAGACACTCTTAGGCAACCGAATACGCTCACTAGGGCTTACATCTCAACGTTAGCGGTATAAGTTTGATAAGATTGAGACTCGACAAACAAACCATGCCAAGTCATGCAATGACCATGAATAATCAATCATGTAATCACGCATCCACACATAACAATACAATGATGACCTCTCTCACGGTAAATGAAACGCACTAGCACCGTGTACATGGCAAGTATGATTAACAGGCATCCACGGGAGAAAAACATTCTCTGAACGCATACACGATTCAATCCATTCGTATATGTAGACTAATTTCCTCCTGGTAGGACGACGATAATAATACGGTCCTATCTAAACTGGCCAGATCTCGGAATCGCATTGTCCAGTTTGGACATGTGGTAAGACGTTCCATCCAAGACTCGGTTCAATCAACATGACGCCGCGAGTACCCCAAATTCGGTCGAAAATTCACGAAAGAGGCGGAAAGCTCG
Organism: Heliosperma pusillum; assembly: GCA_022085475.1. Taxonomy (NCBI): domain Eukaryota; kingdom Viridiplantae; phylum Streptophyta; class Magnoliopsida; order Caryophyllales; family Caryophyllaceae; genus Heliosperma; species Heliosperma pusillum. The sequence continues at coordinate 75,704 of JAIUZE010070374.1, forward strand.
AGCCACATAAAAGCGGTACGCTACATGCAAATTACACCACCTCGCAAGTACACAACATTTGACGGCCGGGTCGATCAACGCAAAGCGTTCGCCTCCCAACAACGTCGTCGTATGCCCACTAACACATGCAATTAAGCAGTAGGATACCTCCCTGTTCCGACATTCCAGCCTTATGAACGTGGAGGTAGCCAAGGGAATGAGAGTACAAAGCACATACCAAAATAGTGCTCAAACCGTAACATTTGTAAAAACCGACTCAAACTGGGACATACCAAAAACCGTCACAAAACATGAGAACAGGGAATTATATAAACTTAACTATGATAAAAATGAATCAATACATGATACACACGCATTAGAACAAGTTTATGAAGCATAATGAATAAAAACATAGATCACCTCTCCAAAACAACGTTGTTTGGAAACCAACTAAAACAAGGGTCCACTTCAAACGGTCATAACTAGAGTTCTAGACAGGCAAATGCAGAAATTCCAAATGGAGGTGATAGCCTATCCTCTTAAGGTTCCAACGGGATGTTACAAGCCCAAAACAAGCAAGTAACGAAGGAGATATGATCATTTTACGAAAAGGGGTCAGTGCAGGAAAACAGCAGTCGGCCGCGCGTAACGCAGCCAGCGCCACCACGACGCAGCCTGCGTCCCACGACGCTGCCTGCATCCCACACGGGATTTAGGAACGATCAAAACCAACATGTTATCAACAACAAAAATCCTCATTTATCATCACAAACCATAAATTCTCATATCAATTAACAACTAACAACATCCATCAACAACAACACAAGTCCTAAGCATACTAACCATAATCTAATTACGATTACTAGCCTAGAAAACACATAAACACGTAAATGATATCGAGTAACCCTTCACCGTTACCTTTTCGCGTCTTTAATCGATTTCTAGAAAGTCTCCACCTACAATTAGATAACAAAAGATGAATATAATTCACCTTGAGAAAGACGGATACTTTGAAAAGCGAGAAAGACGGTAATTTTATTACCAATACGGATAGAGGAAGATGAGAGGAAAGGAATAAGACGAACTTACGTGAATTTGAGCGAGAAACGAATTAGATATGACGATTCTAAGCTTGGATCAAAAATGGAGGCAAGGGTTTTGGGTTTCTTAGAGAAGAAGGAAAGTTTGAGTTGTGTTGTGTTTGTGTGAGGGAGTTAGGGTTTAGGAGGGAGTATATGAGGGAAAAAGTCAACGAAAGTCAAATACGACTTAAGACGGTATTTACCTGAAATCTCGCGAAACATCCAAATACGAACTCGGAAATTCTAAATTCGACTCGAAAAATTAAATTCCAAAATAAAACTAAAATTCGCTGAAAAGTATCCGTAAAATATTTTTACTATAAAAATAGGGTACATTTGCGGGTGTTACAAAAAACCGTTGTAATATTAAAAAGCGGACGTTGTTAAAGCCTCCGTTGTTAAAGGTTTTAACAACGGTTCATATTTAATGAAAAAACCGTTGTCAATATTTTTAACAACGGTTAAAAACCGTTGTCGTTACTAGGCATCCGTTGTTAAACCGTGAAAATAATTTTGGTGGGAAAGATAATGGTAGAAGAAACCGTTGTTGAGAGTATTAATAACAACGGGTATATTAAACAAAACCGTTGTTAAAATCGTTGTGAATATTTTTAACAAACGGTAAAAAGTCGTTGTTATTACTAGCTAACTGTTGTTAAAACGTGTGAATAATTTTGGTGAGAAAGATACAACAACGGTTGTGTTAAAAGAAACCGTTGTTAAACGTGTGTTTAGTTTTGGTGGGAAAGATTATAACAACGCTTAAGTTTTTCAAACCCGTTGTGAATAGAGTTAATTACAACGGAGTATACTAAGGAAGCCGTTGTGATAAGTTTTAATAACAACAAGTATGTCAGACTAAACCGTTGTTAAAAGTATGATTAGTTTTGGTGGGAAATATGTAACAACACTTTTAATGAATTTTAAAAAAACCGTTGTTATTACTTTTATTATTGCTTTTGAAAAAATTGTAATTTATTCCCCTACCAGTGAAAATCCTGCATAAATCAGCAGCAGTAGCAGCACGCATAAACCACTTTCAGTAGCAGCAAAATGATATATATATATATAAATCAGCAGCAGCAAAATGATATATACAACCAAAATGATCTCCTTCAGAGCAATTCATACTTACAATTTACTCTAATGACTTCTACAAATTAAAGTTCCCTATCTGCTTCCAAAATAATCTAAGTTTCATTTATTCTTCCTTACAATAATGTTCAAGGACATATTTGCCCCACAAGTCCCTTACCTCGTCTATATGGTGCTTTTTGTACTCAGAGACATGTGGCGTGGTGATTGCATACTGCGGATAAAACAAATAAAAGACATCGATCAGTAGGGTAACAACATTAGGCATACATAGCAACATGGATCATATATAGCAGCAAACATATCAGCTCTAATGAAAAAAAGTATTAGCTACATTAAACTACTAATTCTTTCTGGAATGAGGATATATCTTCGCCTAATAATCTCCAACATGAAACGACAAACTTAGTATCCACATTGTATGCTACCCGGCGGTTTAGGGACCTATTATTACATAAAAAACGAAGAGACGAGAAGACAATTACCAATTAGTTTAATACGTCCTTAAGAAAGACAGATGTCATGCACTTAATTAAGGTATTGTATTTGCGCACGTACCCTTGTTATCGTAGTAAAAGTAGGGCCATCATCAGAATCTTCCGTATAGATCAAGTGGACTCTTGGTCTCGGGGTTCACAACCGATTTCAAGTACCTACATGACGGTTTTAATTCCGATATTAAAAACACTATATCTTAGTCAGAATATTAGAATATTGCATGATTTAATTTATTAAGAAACTTACTTCATCCAAACATATAGGTGTTGGACATCAATCTCGTCAAGGCCAGCCCTAAAGGCTAGAATTTCCCATGACAGAATTGCTTGACGTTCTATCCCTACAATATCATCCTCGAGCGAAATAATTATTAATTGCTCGCTTTCTATGCGAGCACCAACCTCCTTATAAAGGTCCATCATCGTCATCGTTCGTACTTTTTCCATGAAAACGTTCCCAGTATAATTAGTACGGGATAGACTCCTGACCTCTTTCAGCTCGAGGAAATGATGCGGTTTTCCTTTTGTGCTACCTGTCACAACATCCTACATGTGGCTAACAAATTAAGTTGCTCTTTCAATGATGAGGCAATAGTAGAAATTAAAATATAAAGAGAGTTAATTAAATACCTCATCAAGTTGTTGTTTTGACGAGGTAGTAGAAAGATTGTCTATCGAGTTAGTCTTATCCATGTTTTTTGTTACCTACAAACAAAAATATAACATATAAATTTCACTAATTATGTAGGTGATGAACAAAGACAAAAGGCTAGTTAGATGTATTTTTCTAACCCCGGCTACATTCTGTTGAGTTTTACGCTCACGAGCCAGGTAAATGTTCTTATTAGGCCATTGGACAAAACACTGAACCGCATCTGCCAGAATTTGAAGGTCGTCACGGACTGGGACGGGCGGTTTAAGGGTTTCATAGCCCTTCGCGGCTTGCTCTATCTCCACTTTTCTATGATTCGGCAAGAGTGGTACGTCATGAACCAAGATGGTTTCCGCTGATTTGCTGGGCATTATGTCTACGAAACCCTGGGCAACACGAACCACATTCTCGGATGAAGGGTCGGTGAGAATAACTACCCTCTTTTTTATGGCCTGTAGAATACACATTATTAATTAAATACCAAAATATAATAGATGTCATAAATGATCTACATACCTCATTATTGTCATCCGTCTTCTCAGCCGGCTCCTCAAGTTGCGTCCCCTTTTCAGAGTCAGTTACCTTATAAAATTAACCAATCAAAGGCATGGCTGCTGGAAAGAACAAATGCAGAAAAAAAATGGTTAAGTCATATTTACCTTATCGGCTTGAGGTATAAAAACCTCAGCAGCATTAGGTACCTCACCCGTCTCCTCACGTTGCGTCCCCTTTTCAGATTCATTTACCTAATAAAATTAACCAATCAAAGGCATGGCTGCTGGAAAGAACAAATGTAGAAAAAAAAATCATATTTACCTTATCGGCTTGAGGTATTAAAACCACAGCAGCACTAGGTACCTCACCCGTCTTCTCAGCCGTCTCCTCATGTATTGCCAAGGTAGTAGTGTCTCCCTCTTGACCAATCTGTTGCACTACCTCACCCTTTTTAATGACATCCTCCATCATCTTCAATTCTTCTTCGGAAGGCCTGCCTCCAGAATTCATTTTTAGTATCACGGAGGCCAATAACTGAACCTGCACGCAAAAAATGTAGAATCAGCATTTTGTTAAAACAATAACATGTGAATTTTAAATGACAATAAAAAATGGTACCATGTCAGCCTTCCCCTTATTTTTCTTCTTCTTTTTCGGGCTAGTTGTCCCATAATATTTCGTGACTCCGACATGTAATGGGACGTCCCTCAATCGACCTGGATGCTCGGGTCGATCGTTCGCTCTAGCAAGAACGCCGTCACGACCACTCGGAGTGAATTTCCCTTCCGCAACCTCCTTCAGAACATTCTCCTATAATATATTAAATAAACTTAATTTTATTTTTGTTACTAAAATAAATAGATAGTCAGACATACAAGAATTGAACAATAAAGTTATTAAAAACCCGTCTTAATAAAATAATACTTACTATGTTGGCCAAGACTTCCTGATCATATTCGTTACATGTTCGGGATCCTTTAGGCGTGTGCCCTTCTTTATAAGTTACGTGCCGATTCAAGTCGGTCACTCCCTTTGACACCTACACATTAACTCAAAAATAATATATGTATACATGTATATCAAGTCCAAGTATGATTAAAAAAATCTAATATATAGATGCTACTTACGAGATTGTCTTCTATAAATCTGTAAGCGCCTCGAGAACCATAATATACCCCCCGCTTCTGTGAAATGTTAGCACAATTTCTGGCGCTAACGGTCTTCAAATCATATAAAATCGCAAGTAGATGAGATAATCAGAAAATTATAGATACAAGTAGAGTTTTAGAAAAATGTAACCTGAAACTTTTAGAAAAATGTAACCTCAAGTAGAGTTTTAGAAAAATGTAAACATATGACATGGATACTTAACCTGAAACTTTTCAGTAGCTCGTTTCGCCTTATAATTATCCCATTGTTGCTGAGTGATGGTGAGGTACTTTGTCGGTGGGCTCTTATGCATCTCCCCCGTCTCCTTGTCAACATACAAGTGTACTTTGGCAAGGTCACACCTCCACTGCTTTAAGACTGCCGCTGCCTTATGTAATAGATACTTATCATGGCAGTCGAGAATATCGAAAGCTTCCTACATCATCATCATATATACTAATAAGCGGCTGTCTAATATCATACCTTTATACGAACCTTTATATGGCTTCCTGCCTTATGTAATAGTAACTTCTGCAAAATAAAATGGTGTTTAGCTAAAGTAATTATCATACCTTTATACGGTTCAAGAGTAACTTCTGCAATAAAGGATTTAGATTCCTGAAGTAATCTAAATCAATAGGCACAAACTGTTTGGTTGTAACTCCAATCCAAGTGGATAAACGGCCAGCATTTGGACCAGTAGGAACACCTTTCACGCTCCAATTTATAGGCAACGACTGTTTTGCCGCTATAGCTGCAAGGGCTGCAGGGCACTTCGAAGCACCCCTCTCACCAGACTTATCCCTCTTATCATTGTTTTCTACTCTTTTCCGTTTTTCACCCATGATAATCCTAAAACCCTAAAACCTTCAAAAGAAATGAAATAGTAACGGAACAGAGTCATGCATGCATCGATTCTAAAACCCTAAGACCTTAAAAGGAATGAAATAGTAACTGAACAAATAAAGAGTCATGCAGAGATTCTAAAACTCTAAAAACTTACAATGGATTGAAACTAGATGATAAAGAGAACGATAAATAGAAAATGAAAACAAAAAGATGAACTTCAATCTTAAAACCCTAAAGACGAAATACAAAAATTATCTGATAATGAAAATGAGAACGAACAGGATGATGATAAAGAGAACGAGCAGGATGATGATCAAGAGAACGAGGAGGATGATGATAATAATAAAGAAAAAGATTTGTGTTGTAAACGAGGATGATGATGATGATGATGATAATGTGATTGTAAATTATTTGTGTGTTAATTTACTCTATAGGATTGTAAATTATTTTTTATTAAGAGAAACTATTGACAACGGGTATACTAAAAAACACCGTTGTTATCGAGTAATGACAACGGTTAAACTATACCCGTTGTTATATATTTTCACCAAAATGCGCCAAAAGGAAAAATCTAATAAACACTATGACAACGGTTTCTTTAGTGTGACCCGTTGTTGAAAGTAATAACAACGGTAGTATTATAAAGAACCGTTTTTATAGATTGTGTGTTTTTTTTTGAATTTTTCATATACGCGCGCGCGGTATTAAATTTTGAGGCACGAAAAATAAATTCATTAATTACGTTTAATTTATTTAACTTTGCTTTAAATTTAATTAATTTTATAATATATATATAGGTATAGTACATCAAATTTGTTATGGTATTTAAATATTTGTACATATATTATATATATATATATATATATATATATATATATATATATATATATATAGTTATTATAGGCATAGGTTACGTTTAATTATTAGCTCGGATCGGGTTTGGGAATCAATTCCGATCGGGTTAGATTCGGCGGGTTTGTAATTAACTTTATCGGGTTAGTTTGGGTCGGGGAGGGTCCTTTCGACTTTCGTGTCTGTTTCGAGAATGTTAATAATTGGGCGGGTCGCCGATAATTTCCGGGTCAAGCGGATGTGGTTATATATATCGAGTCTAGTGATTCTCGAATCAAGGCATTTTCCTATTAAGGTACTGGTTATTATAATCACGCATCACTAACCTGAAACTGACCGGGTGGCCAGTTACGGATCGGGCAATCCACTATCTAGCTAGTAGCTACTTCGGGTCGATCGCTTTTGGGTCGGGGTTACGTGTCATCAGGTGGTTTCGGATCAGGTGATTTCGAAACATCATAATATTGATGATATATAATACTGATGACTTCCGGATCATTAACCTCGTATTTTGCAATAACAGATTCATCAATGCATGCAAGTATTATATATACACGTCAATGTTTCCCAAATTAAATAATGGGGTCGATCGACTTCGTTCAAGTACGCTAAAAGGGACGGTTATTGATGCATATATATATGCTCAAAAGGGACGGTTTTTTGCTTTTTACCACCTATAATATATTATTGGGTTCAAAAGTTTACAACTTACCATCTATTGAGTCCGATCTTTATTTTCAAATAACTAACCACCTAAAATTGAAGAAACCCCTTACAATAATCCACATCTATTTTCCATTATCTTTACGGTTTTTGTTATTTATCGTCTCGCTTACGTTTTATCAACAAATGATTATTTTCATATATTGACCATCAAAACTACCCCACATTTATCACTAATTATAACTTATCACCACACCCCACATTTATCACTTATTACTTATTACGTTTTATCAACAAATAAATGGTTTGGGTCATATTCTAATCGGGTTAGATTCGTCGGGTATGTAACTTTACCGGGTTAGTTTGGGTCGGGGAGCGAGCGAGGGCCGGGTCCTTTCGGCTTTCGTGTCTGTTTCGGGAATGTTAATTGTCGTCGATCATTTCCAAGTCAAGCGGATGAGGTTATATATCGAGTCGGGCCGTTTTTGCATCACTAACCTGAAACTGATCCGACCCAAAATTAATTAGCTAGTATCGGGTTATTTAATTTAATTCGATAGAAATATTTATTTATTATCCGCGTGATTATTAAGTATCATTTTTGGGTCGGATCAATTTAATTAATTAGATCAAACTAATGTGATACAAAGTATAGTATGTATATATATATATATATATATATATATATATATAGATATATAATACTTATAGGTATTATATATATATATATATATATATATATATATAGATATATATATATATATATATATATATATATATATATATATATTAGGATCCAATGAGAACCACTAAGATAATGAGAACCGTGAGAACTCCGCCTTACGAAATTTATTTTTAAAAGATAAGGACATTTTTGGGTTCGGCGTAGAATTTTAAGGCTAGATATCATACATCTTGGTCGAAAAAATATAAGTTACTGACGGAAATTGAGGTGAAATACGATTTATTAATTTTCATGCAACTAATAGTCCGTTTCATGCATCTAACAATTTTCATGCACCCGGTGCTTATTTTAATGCATTTAGAGCCCGTTATTTTCATGCACCTAGTAACTGTTTTCATGCATGTAGCAATTTCCGTGCACCTAGTGCTCAATTTCACGCATTTAGAGTAATTTTAGTGTACAAATTGAATTTATGTACATTAAGTACATATTTTTTAATATAATCATTATATTTTGTTTAATTACTGCAAGTATTTTGCTTGAATAGACTAAACTAATGGTAAATGATCTAACAAAACTTTCGAAACAAGATTTGGTAGAAATTTAATGAGGGTTCTCACGGTTCTCATTATGTTAGTGGTTCTCACCGGATCCTGACCCTATATATATATATATATATTATTAGTATACGTGCGTTACTTCAAAATAACCCTAAACCCAAAACCCAAAACCCAAAACCCTAAACCCTAAACCCTAAACCCTAAACCTAAAACCCTAAACCCTAAACCCTAAACCCTAAACCCTAAACCTAAAACCCTAAACCCTAAACACTTTTATATATAGTAGATTATCGCTATTGATCAAACATCAAAATATTGAACATCAACGGAATTAATCATATCAATTCAAACACTTTAAACAACATTCTTTCTCATTGATTTCATTAGCAATAACCTAGATTTTATATTAAAGTACATTAAATTCATCCGACATCAAATAAATAAAGATATTAAATAATCCGGAACAATTCCGGTTAAGAGTAAAAAGCTTTTCTCACACTGCCACCAACAATCCGGAACAATATTGATGATACTGATGACTTCTAGATCATTAACCTCGTATTTTGAAATAACAGATTCAATGCATGCAAGTACACGTCTTGCATGTGGAGATAAGGTAGGACGAGTACAACTCAACATATCTCTTGCGGCATCCAACCTGCGAGTATCAGGCCAACGTGGGTAGCCAGAGGACGATGATGACGACGACGCTTGGTTGACAAGTCGGACTGCTTCAAGCCTTTTAATCCAATAATCCCTTCGATGTTCAATGGATCCTTTAATAAATGGGTGATGATCAGCGGGAACTACGGCAAGAGCCTCCTCCTCATCTGCAATCAATTTTGTAAGGGTCGTCTCATCGTTAGGAAGGTTTACTGCTGCCATTAATGATGTTAATTTTTGGAGTAATTAATTAGGGTTATGTAATATTTAAAGGAGGGGTTTTGAGGCTGTATTTATAGAGGGGTTATGCTGCCATTGATGATGCTCAATGTATGCTTTAATCAATGTTGTTGCTGTTATTACAATTGTTCTGCTGTTGTTTATTCACGGGTTTGGACTGCAATATCTTTTAATTAAAAAAAATAATATTGAGAAATAACAACGGTTATTACTTAATAAAACCGTTGTTATTACTTTCCACAACGGTTTTACTGACTAAAACCGTTGTGATAGAGTAATGACAACTGTGCAACATAGCCGTTGTTATATATTTTCACCCTATTTGCGCCAATATGAAAATCCAAATAAAGACAACCACAACGGGTCCTTTGTTTATAACCGTTGTGGACAGTAGTTACTGCATATTACAGTAAGTGCATATTACCACATTAACTGCATTGACTGCATAGGAAATGTAACTGCATATATACATTCACACATTTACTCAATCAATAACTGCATGTGAATGTATAGTCGTTTTGGGAAATGTAAATGCATGTGAATCAATGCATGCATGTGAACCAATGCATGTGAATCAATAACTGCATGTGAATCAATAACACCAATCAATAACTCCAATCAATAACTCTCTATAAGTACAGCCTCAATACAAGGCTATCAGCCACATACAAAATTTCCCAACTCCAATCAATAACATCTTTGCATTCTCCCAAAATACTAACATCAACCATACAAAATGTCTGAAACTTTTACTTAACCATATGCTTGCATCATGAAACAAATGCCTTCTCATATTAAGGGTGGCTACGTTGTGTGTAAAAGCTACAAGAAACTCAGTGATACGCTTATTCGAAATGGCTACTTAATCAAGAAGATGAGGCCAAATTGGCATGGCAGGTACTTTACTGGGGAACTCGTTTTCGAGTTTGGGATGACGGATGCTCATCGTGCGTCCGCATTCAAACTGGCAAGAATGTTTGACAAGGCCGGGCATGGGAGAAAAGATTGGATTGAGACCACGGACCACCAGCCTGGGCCATATCTATGGGTGGCTTCCGAACATGAACGTCACCGTTTCCCAAATGTGGTCGACCTCGTTTAAGTGACCCGGGTAGAGCAGTGGGAAGGGTTGGTTCTGGCCGAGGCTGACCCGATTGATGCATATTCTCTAGCGGTGGCAGCTATCCGGGAGATTTACCCGGACTCAATTTAGTTTGTTGTTGTTGTTGTTGTTTGGTTGTTTTAACGCCATTTGTGTGTGGCGCCGTTTGAATTTATTATTTAATAATATTAATGTTGATACGTTAATTTGGTTTTTGACTTAAGATTAGAAGTAATTAAACTAAATTTAATAATGGTCATAAATTCAATAATACACTAATTCACAAATTCAATTCAAAGTTATTCAATCGATAAAGAAAAGTTAGAATTGAACTAATTCACAAATTCAATAATAAATGACATTCAGGAAATCCACAATTCAATAATAAGAATTGAACAATCTAGCTAGAAAATCTTAATAAGAAATAGTTAATAAAAATAATACCTGATTAATAAGGGAGATGATGACAGAAAGACGATCAGGGAGTATGTCTTAGTGGTGCAGTATGATCGCTTTGTGATAAAGTTTTTGTGTTGCAGTACAGTCGTATTATTAGTGTTGTGTGTTTTCTTCATCTTTATTAACAAATATTGACAACGGTTATTATAAACAAACCGTTGTGATAGAGTTATGACTACGGTTAAACTCGTCTACCCGTTGTGATTAATAAACACTATGAAAACGGTTTGTGATTAATAACCGTTGTTATAAGCAATAACAACGAGTATATGTAGAACAACCGTTGTTGTTGCTTACCTTTATTTTTTTTTTAAATTATAAAAAGCGACAGCAATAGCATAAGCACTATACACTGCAATAATAATCAGCAGAAACCAAAACATGGAGACTGTATACTGAATGCACTGAAATTATAGAGACAATAGACAAGACACAAAAGGAAAGAAGGCTTGAACTGAGCACACTAGTTATGTTTGGTTTCTAGACTGAATGCTGAGGTTAGGACAGATAGAAACCTTAACCAAAGCACACAACCAATGGTTGAGGGTTGAGACTTGGCCCCAGCACACAGCAAAGAACCTAGACTCTCTTCCCAGCACACAGCAAAGGAAGGATACTCCAGCACACAGCCAAGAGTTCAAACAGAAACAATGTTTCAGTTCTTAAAGTTTTTACTCAAATCTGATTTGCATTTCATTAGGTAAAGGCCTTATATAGGCAGCAAGGATACATCTCAAACATTAGGATACATCTAGGGCCACAAAGGCTTACAACATGAAACAAAATAACAGCTACAAACTGAAAAGAGTACTGACATAAAGTAGATAAAGCAGAAAGCAGTTTCAAAAGGGACAATCTTCGTTAATTGTTTTGATCAGGTATGTCTTGGGTGAAGAGTGGACTTTCAAGCTTGGGTTTGTGAGCCAAACTGAAGTAGGATGGATCTTAAATATGTGCTGAAGGTCCCTCACGCATTGCTTGTTCAAAAGGGGAAGGTTGACAGTGACATATTAACTACTGCACAAAAGGGTTGAAATCTGACTGTTGAACTTGGTCCCTAGACTAACTTTTTATGTGGACGTTTTCTCAAGAAGAAATCCTGGACAAAAGTGTAAAGGACTCTCCCTAGGACCAAGTTTGAGCACTGGTTGGATGTGTCTAGGTGTAGAAGCTCACCATGGACCCTGCCCAAGGTGACTGAGGCTGAATTGTGCTTGGGCTGTTTTCTTGTTGTCTGTTGGGGTTGGGATTGTTTTTGTGGGTTGTTCTCTGGCTGTAGGGTGGGTTGTTTTTGTTGGGAGTGTATTCAAGGGTGTTGGGATTATAGAGTAGGTTATCATAGCTGGTCATGTAGGTTTCTAGGCTGCTGGTTGAGTTGCTTTGTGGACTCTTTGACTTTGCTAGACTCTGTCCTCTTGAGCTGGTTAGTGTGACTTGTGTTTGATCTTGAACTCCTGTTGCAACCTCCTCTTCTTGAAAAGGATTTGTCCTCAAATCTTCCTCATCTTCTGACTCTCCATGATAAGAGCTTAAGTCCCCTACATTGAATGTTCCATGTACTCCATATTGACCTGGTAGATCCACCTTATAAGCATTGGGTCCTATTTTCTCAAGGATTTCAAAGGGGCCATCAGCTCTGGGCATTAGTTTGTTCTTCCTTTTGTCTGGGAATCTTTCCTTCCTCAGATGCAACCATACCATGTCTCCTGCCTTGAATTCTTTGGCCTTCTTTGGACCCTTGGCCCTTGACTTGTACATCTCATTGGTCTTCTCTATTTGTTGCTTGACCTGGTTGTGGATTTTCATCATCTGCTGTACTCTTTCTTTGGCATCATAACTGATTTCTTTCTTGAGTATTGGAGCTAAGTCTGTAGGCATTAGAGGGTTAGTACCATAGACAGTTTCAAAAGGACTTTTACCTGTGTTGCTTGATGGAGCTTTGTTGAATGCAAATTCAGCTTGTGCTAGTTTCAGATCCCAATCCTTGAGAGACTTGGCAATGATGCACCTCAAGATCCTGCCCAATGTCTTGTTGGTGACTTCTGTTTGTCCATCAGTCTGAGGGTGGTGGGAAGTACTAAAAAGGAGTTTTGTTTTCAACAGCTTCCAGAGTGTCTTCCAGAAGTGACTCATAAACTTGGTGTCCCTATCTGATACAATGCTTCTTGGAACCCCATGTAGCCTTACTATCTCCTTGAAATATAGTTCAGCTACTCCCATTGCATCTTCTGTCTTTTTGCAAGCAACAAAATGGGCCATTTTACTGAACCTGTCAACAACCACCATCACTGCATCCTTTCCTCTTTGTGTCCTAGGCAATGCTACTATGAAATCCATGCTTATGTCTTCCCAGGGTTTGTTTGGTACAGGTAGGGGTGTGTAGGGGCCTGCTTGGAAGTGAGCCTTTGCTAACTGACATGGTTTGCATCTTTTAATGGTGTCCTGCATATCCCCTAGCATCTTGGGCCAATAGAACTGATCTTGTAGAATCTCATAGGTCTTCTGTACCCCAAAGTGGCCAGCAAGTCCATTACAATGAACTTCCTTGACTAGCAGACCCCTGTAGGGTCCTTGGAAGAGGAAGCCATCATGTGTTAAGTATCTGCTCCCCTTCTTGAGCTGTCCCTCTGAGTACACCTCCCACTCCCCCTTGAAGTCTGGATCCTCTAGGTAGAGCTCCTTCATGAACTCAAAGCCTAGGACCCTCTGCTCCATGTATGTTAGCATCATAGACCTCCTAGATAGGGCATCAGCTACTACATTGTTTTTCCCTTCAATGTATTTTCTTGAGAAGGAGAAGGATTGGAGAAATTCCACCCACTTTGCATGCCTTGGGTTGAGCTTGTGCTGGCCATTAATAAACTTTAGGGCCTCATGATCTGAATGTAGTACAAAGGGCTTGGGTTTCAGATAGTGCCCCCAGTGGTTCAGGGCCCTTACTATTGCATAGAATTCCTTATCATAAGTAGAGTAGTTCAGCCTGGCTCCATTTAATTTCTCACTAAAGTAGGCTATAGGCTTTCTCTCTTGCACCAGCACAGCTCCAATGCCTAGCCCACTAGCATCACACTCTACCTCAAATAGCTTATTGAAGTCTGGTAGACCTAGCACAGGAGATCTACACAGCAGTTCCTTGATCAAGTTGAATGATTTCTCAGCCTTGTCACTCCAGTTGAACTCCCCCTTCTTCATGTATTCAGTGATGGGAGCCATGATGGAACTGAAACCCTGGATGAATCTCCTATAAAAGGATGCTAGCCCATGAAAGCTCCTTACTTCAGTCACAGTTCTAGGTACAGGCCAGTCTTTCATAGCATTGACCTTTTCAGGATCAACAACAACCCCATCTTTTGAGATTATGAACCCCAAGAAGTGAACTTCAGGTTGCATGAAAGTGCACTTCTCTAGCTTGCCAAATAGTTTGTTCTCCCTCAGAATTTCACATAGAATCTTCAGATGTTGCAAGTGTTCTCTCTTGTTGGAGCTATAGACCAGAATATCATCAAAGTAGACCACAATGAACTTCCCCAAATAGGGTCTTAGCACTTCTGTCATCAGTCTCATAAATGTGCTGGGGGCATTTGAGAGCCCAAAGGGCATCACTAGCCATTCATACAACCCATGCTTGGTTTTGAAATCAGTTTTCCACTCATCCCCATCTCTAATCCTCACTTGATGGTAGCCTTGCCTAAGATCAATTTTGGTGAACAACTGAGCCCCACTTATGTAACAACCCGAAAAGTACCCAATTTTTCTAGTAAAAATATTTACTAACACTTTTCAGTAGAACTTAAGTTTTTAAAATAAAATTTATTGTTTCGAGTTGCATTTTGAAATTCCGCGTTCGTATTTGGAATTTCTGAGAGATTTCATGAAAAGACCGTTTTTAGTCATCTTTGACTTTTCTTGACTTTTAAGTCGTCTTTGACTTTTTCTTGACTTTTTAAAGTCGTCATTGACTTTTCTTGACTTTTAAGTCGTCATAAACTTTTCTTAAACTTTTAAGTCATATTTGACTTTTCTCGACTTTTAAGTCGATGTTGACTTTCGTTGACTTTTCCCGACTCGCCTGGTAAGTTTGAAGACCGAAATTTTATTTAAAAAAAAATAATATTTTTAATTTATTTTTATTAAGATTTATTAAGATTTATCATAATTTAATATAATTATTTTGAATTTATTCGGAATTTAAAGAATAACTTTTACGGTTTTAACCGAACGTCATTTAACTATTCCCGACTCATCGTAAATCCCGAAACAAAAATCGAAACTCGACTTTGGCATGAGTCACACGCCCATGTCATCGTTTTCCACTCACAATTAGATATTTTAATTGTTTTGATTAAACTAATAATAATATCTAGATATTTATTAACTTTATCGATCAGTTAACGAAAATTTCGCAAAACGCTCGAAAACAGATCCGTTTCTTCACCATCCCACACGGTTTCTAGGTCCTCTAATAGGACTAGATATTTGTCTTTCTTTTGATTATAATAACATAATATCTTGATATTTAATTTAATTAACTTAATATCGAATTATATTTAATCGATTACCGTAAAATAATTATTAATCGCGAGTCAATTCGGTAACAACAATTTCAAAACCCGACATCCTTTTTTGCCTATATTTACACGGCTCCCTCCACTCCACTACTCACTAACAACTTTTCATTTTTCAACAAATCAAATTAAGATCAAAATATCACTTTCTTTAATCGTTCTTGAGCGTTCTTCGTGTTCTTCATCCGTTCTTCATCGTTCTTGAGCAAAATCCTCATAAAATCTTCATTTCTTAATTAAATTCGTCCTAAATTATAATTCTAGAACCTCCTCTTCGCTCTCCATCTTCTAGTACGGTTTATTTTCAATTCCGTCAAAATCGTTTTCAACATTTAATTTATGAAAAATCAAGTTTAATTTCTAATAATGTTTTTCTTGTCTTTTCTTATAGGGGAAGATTTTGAAGACGAGTTTGGAGACTCGTATATTTTGGGTGAAGATTAGTAGGAGGGTTTCTTGGTTAATACTTCTTATTTTGGTGCTAATTGACTTGTCTAGCTAAGGTAACGATTCCGAGTTACTCGACGTATATATGTTACATAGCTTTTATTAGCTTTTGTTTCTTTTATTTTTGGTTCATCTTTTGTTTTGGTTCATGTTATGATGATTTAAGGATTTTTAGTTAGTAACATGTTAGTAGTGGTTATTATTGTGTTTTATGAATTTATAACATGTTGGTTGTTCTTGATGAATTTGGATGATTGTTCATAATAATGATTCTTGTATGATGGATGGTTAAATTGGTTGTTAAAATAGGTGTTTGATAATTAAAACATGTTAGAATTTATTTGGAAATGGGAGTTGTGAGAACCGTGTAAATGGGCTAGAAAAATCAGCCTAAACCGGACCCAAACCAGGCCGGTTCAGGCCGGTTCAGGCCCGGTCCAGGCCGGTCTGGGCTGGTTCATGGTGGGTCCGGGTTTTGGTCTTGGGTTGTGTCGAAGTTTTATTGTTTGGTTGTTGTTTTGACGGGTTTTAATTATGTTAAAGCATGCGGGAAATATTAGAAAACGGTTTTAGTAAAAGTTAGAAAATCAGCCCATTTAGCCCAAATCAGGCCGTGAGGCCCAAATCAGGCCCATGTGGGTCCGGTCCAACTCAGCCCGTGGGTCCCACTTTGGGACGTGTGACGGTTTTTGAGTTATCGTCATTTTTATCGCGTTTTGTAATAATTAGCAAGCGAGAAATATTAATAAGTAAAATATTTAATTAAAAGGTTTTTCACTAAATTATTATTTCTCACATGGTAGAAATTATAA